>CM052331.1:4150310-4189881 GCA_028455615.1 Lasioglossum zephyrum
CCAAAACTTCGTGACTATTACTTTTTCAATGCAAAACACATAACTGAAAAACCTAAGATGTAAATGTTAACTCATCAATTTTTACCTTGTTAAGTTACCATGGATTTTACAATGATGAGGGTTAAAAGAAACGTTCCTTTCAAACTTTCATACGAATCAAACCATTGATTACAGCTTTTTGTGAAAAGTGTGGCGCAATTGGTGTGAAGCATGCATTTTACACGAAAGAGCGTAGATATTGCAGTAGGGCGTGTGCAAGGTCTTCGGAATATACTGCTCCCACTGCAGATTCTACGTACAGTCCATCTCATTCTATAGAAGCACCTGTATCGGTAAATCCTGCATCGGTAAATCCTACGTCGCCGAGCGAATCAAAAATAGCAAAACAAGTAAGTTCCGTTCGAGAGAATATTACCAACAAGCGTTGTAACGATTCGAATTTTCAGACTGTAGTCAAAGAAGAATCGGACGTGAAGGAACATGCTGAACTAGAAAAAAAGGAAGTTATATCTGAACCGGTAATGCCAGAAGATTTACCTATAAGAAGGAAAAGAACTGCAGAAATGGCTGGTTCTTATGATTGGACTCCACAACTGGAGGAATCTGGATTCTGTGCTGCCCCAGTATCTTGCTTCAAACATGTCAGTTTTCAATGAAACCGGGAATGCATAAAATCTGCTAATAATACGTGGTGATCAATTTCTCTGAAAAATGTCGATCTCTGTTTTAGGCACCTATATCGGAAATATGGGATAACATAACAGTCGGTATGAAAGTTGAAGTTGAGAATACAGATTGCGACGAAGTGTGCGAAGCTTTTCCAGATTCTTTTTGGGTCGCGACTGTGCTGCGTATAGCTGGATACAGAGCTTTATTGAGGTACGAAGGTTTCGGAATGAACGGTGACAAAGACTTCTGGGTATCATTGTGCTCGAACGATATCCATCCAGTAGGTTGGTGTGCTACAATTGGAAAGCCATTGATTCCACCTAATAGTAAGTACAACGGAAATTCGATCAACGGACTCTGCGAAGGCACACAGTTTTAGCTGGTTGAAACGATTCGATTTTCGCAATGAATTTACGATACAGTTTCAAGAAAAATCAGAATAGAGGAAACGTTGTGTGCCATTACAGAGTTTGGAAGAAATTAATTGTAATTGCATTAATTGTAATAATTTTTAACAGCGATTGCTAACAAATACAAAGACTGGAAAGATTTTCTAATGAGACGATTAACTGGTGCGAGAACACTGCCAACTAATTTTTATAATAAAGTTAACGATAGTATGAAATCACGGTTCAGATGCGGACTTCACTTGGAGGTAGTAGACAAAAATAGAATCTCACAGGTAAAGGTAGCAACGATACAGAAAATTGTTGGGAAACGTTTACACGTAAGATACTACGACTCGCCGCCAGAGGACAATGGTTTCTGGTGTCACGAGGATTCACCCTTGATACACCCTGTTGGTTGGGCGAAGAGGGTGGGACAAACGTTGGACGCGTACCCGGAGTATTTGGAGCGGGTTTCGAAATCAAAATTATGCGAAGACGATTCCACAGAAGATCTTTTTTATGTGCCAAAGAACCATCATTTGCACCTCTGTTATACATTTAGGGAAGGAATGAAAATAGAGGCCATCGATCCGCTAAATCTCTCTGCCATATGCGCGGCTACGGTTATGCAAGTCTTGAAGGAAGACTACATAATGATCCGTATAGATAGTTACGACGAGGATGCGAGTGGTGCTGATTGGTTCTGTTATCATTCATGTTCACCTTGTATTTTCCCGATCGGATTTTGTTCTCAACATGGTTTACCGCTTACACCACCAAAGGGCTATGATCCTACTACGTTCACATGGGATGCATATTTATCAGAATCGAATACTATACCAGCTCCTGTGCAATTATTTAATAGGGTAATACTCTAGACTTGTTCGATGATAACTAAGTTAGAAGTGAAATGAACATTTACCTTTAATCAACCGTTGATTAACATTGCAGGAAATACCTCAACACGGTTTTATCGAAGGAATGAGACTCGAAGCTGCTGATTTGATGGATCCTAGATTAGTTTGTGTTGCTACTATTACTAGAGTGATCGGAAGGTTACTGAGAGTACACTTTGACGGTTGGGAAGACGAATATGATCAGTGGTTAGATTGCCAGAGTCCTGATATTTATCCAGTCGGATGGTGCGATCTGGTTGATCATAAACTAGAAGGGCCCCGTGTACTCAATAAAAACACTAGTCCTACTGGTAAATAAAAACCGAAACGTTTTCTCATGTACAGCGTGATTCTGGAAACTGGGACAAGTCTTTGCTCGTTTATAGAGAACACAAGATTGTCAAATATCTCGTGAACTATTGACATTTCTTGGTACATTGGTGCATCCACATAAAAAATCAGGTTATACGGATTTAAGATACGGATTTTCCTCTATCATATTTTCTATTTTTACTTGATAAAGAGCAGCATCTTGTCCCAACTATTGGATTATACTTGTCGATCCGGTTATTTTCTTTAAATTGCACTTCGTATTCTCCAGTAAAATCACCAAGAGGCCTTAAACGTAAAGCTAAGAGAAAGTTGAAGAAAGGAAGCAAAGTACCCTGCGCGAAAAACATTCTACCTCGGCACAGTGAACGTATTAGCATGGCTCGCGAACGCGAACGAGAAATAGAGCCAGCTCAAGGGGTAAAGATTGAAAGAGAACGCGATGTGGAAAGCTTACCAGAACAGAGAAGTAGGGAACCGGAGCCGGCGGAAGAGCCTGCTGGCCCTGATCAAACACTACCTAGTCCTACCACGGGACAAGGACAAGCGCTGAATGATACTCAAAGCGAGATACAAAGTCCTCCGCCGCCGAAAGAAAGAACAGCGACATCCTATATCAATGTGAGTTCACTCATGCTTTATTGTTCTATTTTATTACACCTTTAACACACTAAAACGAAAACACACGTTTACCTTGTAATACGAATTTTATTTATTATTTCACGTTACCACGAGAAATGATAGTCATTACTTCCAGAACACACCGGTCACTAGAATTATTGTTTACGAGTGTATGTGAAATTGTTAGGCATTGAAATGAGACAGGAGTATATTAGTAAGGAGTATATTATAGTAAAATGAATTGTTTCCTAGGTGACGTCTGCCTCTAGTAAATACATCCCAAGGCTAGCAGATGGTGTTCAGAAAAGTTCTGAGTCTGGTGATTTAGTGCCATCTGAATGGAATGTGTTTGATGTTGCACAATTCCTTCGTGTTAACGATTGTGCAACGTACTGCGATAATTTTAGTAAACGTAAAATAGATGGGAAAACATTGTTGACGCTCACTAAGGACCAAATAATAGACCTGACCGGTTTCAAAGTTGGGCCTTCCTTAAAAATCTACGATCTTATTCAGCAATTAAAAATCAAAGTGAATCCAGCTCAGGAAAGGTTGAAATTAGGAATGAAAAAATTATTATAACAAAGCTAGTATGTAGTTAATACGCTGAATAAGTTCCATCATTGCATAGAAATAAACATGGATTTACAGGTAAGGCAAGTAAATTCAAGTAACGCGAAAATTCACATTCAATCACGGTCACGTACATCGTTTGTTACATGCTTTATTAATATACTAATATATACATATATCTATGTATAGACGCATTAAAAAAGAGACAAAGTTAAAGATTAATGGCATTGCATCACTTCTCAAAAAGTAATGAAAATTGTTTTTCGGAAAATCGAATTTAACGCGTAGACTTTTTAAATTTGTTTTCTTTCAAAAAACAGCCCAGATAGCCAAGCGACTATCGAGCAGAAATCGAGCCCAGCGTGCCGAGGGCAGGTATCGGGAATTATACGGGCCGAACGTCGCTTGAACGTGCTCAAGGGACAAGCTGACTGGAAACTGACACAGGCACGAAATGACCATGTGGGCTCGTAAAATTCCTTCGGCCCAAACCGGACACAAGCTGTCTTCGGTACGACGGTCTCGATTTCGGCCCTATTTTATGTAGGTCCGAGACTGTAAGAGGGCAGCACGGTCTATAATACGCACGTAAAATAGGGCAGAAACCGAGACCGTCGTGCCGAAGACAGCTTGTGCCCGGTTTGGGCCGAAGGAATTTTACGAGCCCACACGGTCATATCGTGCCTGGGTCAGTTTCGAGCATTTTTGCTATCTGGGAGTAGCGTAAGAACGATAATAAGAGATTACGAAGGTTATTAACTGGGCTATTAGCTTATTGACACTCTTAAATGATACGGATACATTGTATATTATTGGGTCATACAGGAAATTTGAGCAGATGCTTTTAATACACTTTTATGTCGGTTCTGTCCAACCATTGAAACAGTATTTGATTGCATCCTTTTGTAATAAACATTTGAATAATGGGTGTGTATATTTATTGATACATTACACAACATTCATCAAGCTCTACGTAGCTTAGCAGTGATACAAAAATGATTTTGATACTTCATGACGAATAGGTATATTCCAGAACAATAGAACAAATATTGCACAATATTTGTTAAGGGAAAAATCAAAATTGACTATTCGCTGGAAACGTTTCTTCGGGAAGCCGTTATTTGTAAATCCATGCTTTCATGTTGCACGAAATTCTGTCTGCAGATGCATGAACCACGTTTGAAAATTGTATATTTAAACAATCTTCTTTGTTTTCTGAAAGGAGCCGAAATTAAAAGCACGTAATTTAAAAAAGGGGGAAATCATCGAAAGAGTAAATCGACAAAGAGGTATTAAAATAGAAAGTAAAAATATAGTAAAATGACTATTGAAGTACAAACTAACTCTCTTGGGTATCGATTCATTACAGTTCTATAATCACGTTTGCCTTAATAATACAATTCGCGGTATTCAAATAGTTTTACATATTTTAATATGTTTGTCGATTTACTCTCGACTTCAACCAGCCGGTACACTTCTGTACATAATTAAAGAAACTAAAGTAGTCGAGTTCTGATCTTGTAAATATAGCATTTAACACAATATTAGGTATAGCTAATTTTTTTCAAAGAAAAGAGAAACGAAGAGAACATAACTACAGTGTACAAGAGAGATAAACTGTTGGAAAGTGGTTGATGCATTTGTATATTAGAATTGTATCTATATCTAGCTTTATAATACTTACAATAATAAATCAAACCAGTCGAACAGCGTCTAAGACCGATTTAGACTGTTTAAATACTATTTTTAGTATGATGGAGCAACGTGGTTGCTCTTCTTATTTATTCAATGTTTTGGAATCTCAGTGGGTACTGATCCGGTTCGGTACCTTACATTTTTTAGCGATTAGTTTATAGTATGTCAGACGCAAAAGAAAAAAAAATTCAATTTGGCATCTATGTTTTATCAAGCCGATCATATCAGATTCCGTTTTGTACAATGATACGCGGGTTCGTGCAAACTATCTAACAACTTTATTCATTCGGAGAAAATATTAGCTAACTCTCTATCTACCGCATCGAAGAAAAAAAATAGCAACCTTTCTTAATCCATTAGTGTGTACAAATTCGGAGGCATTATGAATAGAGGTATTTACGATCTACAAAACTTAAAGTTACAGAAACATTTGCATTTTCCTTTAGGAACACTAATCGCATAACTGTCAGTACAAAAAAAAAATACATGCAATGTCAATGTCATAAATAGGACGCATACTATAACAAATTTGTACATGTTACCCCGATAAGTTTTAGATTTAAAAGTCGCGTAACGTCCGATCGGAAATTCAATTATACGCATTTCCATAATTTCCATGCATCAAAAGCAAAAATTCATTCTTTTTATTCGATCGTACGTACATAGTATGTACATAGTTTGCAATTTTCTTTAGAGATAGACAATGGACTGTTTGCAACAGCGATTTTCTATAAAACTACTGACATTAGTTCCCCACAGCTCGTGTCAATCAAAACTAAAGTTTCGTTTAAAATTGTTTAGGTTTTCGATCAGGCTTTCCAGATTAATTAATAACGAACAGAGATACATGTACCTACGATGTTACAATATTTCCGTTTGCTTAACTGCATTTAAGACGTATTCATAGTTGTCTCCCCTTTTAAACGTTACTTATTGTGTTTACGTTGAACGATGTAATATATTATTAATCTAACGAGATGATGCAAACAGTAGCTATGAATACTGTCTCCAAATATTATTTTTAGCCTGTCACTACATTGAAATAAACAAAATGCTACTGTGCCGTTGATGATCACTACAGTATTTATCGATAACGCTGTAAGTTTTAAAGGGAAAAGAAACGTCTCTTTTCTCCTGTCTTTTTATTTGTAAGTTTGTCATTCATATATTTGTTTTCTAGAAAGTAAAGAGAGAATGATTAAAAAAAAAAACAGAAAAAAATAAATGTTTTTCACATACATTGTAAAAAAAAAAATGCAAATAATGATGGAAGTACATTGTTTATAGTAAATCATCCGAGTGTATTTCAGTTGCCGTTCCGTTCATTTTTACCGAGTACCGCAATCGACAGGCAGATGGCATCGACTGCAAGATTTCTCCAGAATTTATCGATTCGAACCAGGAAAGTTATTCGAACGTGTATTATCGAGTTTTCTTTATCGTTGATGCTTGCAAGAAAAAAAGAAAAAAATAATTCAACATCAAGATGTCAACGATTAGGTATTTTTAGAAGTACAAAAGAGTTTGTACAGGAGAAGCAGCCTATACGAGAAGAAGCACGGTAAAGGAATCAACGTAAAAAATACATCGGACTCATATTACAACAACAAAAACCATTAATACGTTTCAACTACAATTAGATCGCTGAGACGAATACGAAACCACACGATTTCCGAGCGAATACAATGCATTAGGTTCGCTCGGAGTCGTTGAAATCGCTTTATATTCGAAAACAGATACATATGTACCGATTGCTCGAAGAAAGAATTCGATGGAACGAGCAATGAACGACATGAGAGTGAATTTGAGCATTCCCAACAGCTAGTCTCTCCGTGTATCGTACACATACATACACGATACACTTTCCGCATTCTCCGTTCATTTCGTGACGCGTTTGTGTTGGAATATGCGCGACGGAGCAGTTAAGATGTGCATATCGTACGCGCAGGGAAGCAACGAATTTTTATTGTGAACTTTCGTGTCGTGTAACATTGCGCGGAGAGCTCGATGAAGGACCAGGATAGAAGTCGTCGTTGCATACAGGGTGAACCGCGGAATCGTGACCAGTAGAGATCACTCTGTTATTAACAGTCCGATCGGAAATGTTTTTTTATCAGGTATAGCAACTCTTCATGATTTTTAAGGTCTCAATTTCAAGGTTTTCAATTCTCAGCAAATCAAGCTATAATTTTTTTACGCCTATCCGTTAGAGGATTCCAAGACGAATTCGGTAAGTATCGTAACACATTTTTTCACGGTGAAAGCTCTCTTGAAAAACCATTCTATATTTGATAAAATCATTTTTTATGTTGCGTAATGCTCAAGTAATCCGCAGTCTAGTTACGATACTTGCCGAATTCGTCATAGACAGGTATTATGCTAAGGAGATGATATCGGCGCAAAGGTTCGATCAGTGTTACTATAAAGCAATCGTGCTAGTTTGTTAAAACTTTCAACGTTTCGGTCCCAATATGGATCCTTTTCAAGAAAGGGGAAACAACTGCGTCTGTAAATTTTTAAAAGAGTTTTCAATATGAAAGTGCTGAAAATTAGATAATCTACGATAATCCACCAACATATTATAGACAGGTATATTTGCAAAAAAAATTGAAGGTGAAGATGAAAATATGCGATGAAAACATTTTCGAGCGTACTGCTAATAACAGAGTAATCTGTACCGGTGAGGATTCATGGTTCACCCTGTATGCGCACTGTCGTAGTACGGTCGCGTGTGTGTACGTGTTTCGAAGCGGTGCGGTGAGGCGCGCGCGGTCATAGACGCACAGATGGTCTGTAGGTTTCTGTGTGTGGGTTTTAGCGCAGGTGGGGGAAGTGGGGAGACTGGCGTATTCCATGGGCGGGGCCTCTGCCAGCTGGCAGATGTTTCCCGCGCGGCCGCACCATTCCTCTAGCGTAAACCTACGCGACGCGAAAGTAGTTCCTCGGAACGCGTGAAATATTTCTAACAATAGTTTGGTGAGGAGCCGGCGGATAAGTAATATCGTTGATCGTCGATCCGGCAGAAAGCGACGGACGACTCGCGCGCAACAGCCTGCAAGAAAGCCACGGAAACACGGCGTGAAAGCGAAGATGAGCTGGTGCGGGATTGGTCCAAAGAGAGTCGTCGTCCAGGGCAGAGTACCGCGTACCGTTCACCCTATGTAACCGGGTACGCTAAACTTCTGCGCCGGAGAGTGCAACGCGCGAGCGTGTTTCATCCTTCTCGACCGTTCGACGTTCAATCCCTCTGTGCACCATCCGATCGCTTGCAAGATTTTCGAACGGCAATCAATGCGACCCTGATCACGCGTGGTGCGGGAGTGCTATTCGCAAAGAGTGCCGGACAATAAACGTGTAGTATGTGCCGCCACGTGATGGCCCCATCGCCATGTGTACGTGAACCAACATTCCGCGCGACAACTAAATTTATCGGACGATCCGTTTCGGACGCGTAACGCTGCGCGGACTGTCCGAGGTGTTTCTCCGAGTTGAAAGTCTGCGACACTTTTGGAGGTTGATCGGAAAGAATCTTTCTCAGCTCGGACAAAAAAAAAAGAAAATCAAGAAAAATCGTGTGTGGATGAACTATAACAAAATCGTGCATCGAGTAGGAGAAGAAAATTGGATCTGAGCTGATCTTCGTAAAGGGTGTCGCGCGGACGAGAGAATCTCGGAAGGGGGCGCTCGGCGAACCCCAGATTATGACAGCCCTGAAGCCGGCGGCGGAGTGATTCGTGGTACGGCTGTGGGGGCCCTCAGCTGTTTCCCGCCAAAGATCGCCATTACAAAACGCGTTCGGGCGTTGTGTGTGCGCCGCGCGGAGTGGCTGTCCCGTGGACGAATCTCGGTGCGTGCCATCGTCGCGGTCGAAAAAAAGAAAGGAGAAACCGAAATATCGAATAACGAGAGTTTCCGTACGTTTTAAGTATCCGCGACGCAAAACGGACGCGAGAGGTGTGCGCGTTGTTTTTTTTTTCGGTGGAGTGTGTGAAAAAGCCCGTCGCCCCTTGTTCGCTGCCGAGACGTGGGATCGCGCGGCGGGATTCTTAGTGCTACGGACCAACGAGATATGTCAGTGTTTGGTTGTGAGGATCGTATTCTGCTCGAAGAAATTGTCGAAGTCGCTGACGAACAGGAAACGAATTTGTGCGGGTAAGTTGTGTTTTATTCCATTCCATTCTTTCTCGATCGTCGCGTCGGACAGACAGGAGGATTTTGATCGTGGTTCGCGGTCGCGAATACGACGCGCGGTTATAGATCACATGTCGGTCGACGGGAAATCCGTTCGCGAGTTACATATGCTATGTGCGGCTAGTAGCGTACGTCAGCGAGCGTACAGTGTATAGAACGGTCGCGGATCGCCGTGCCACGTCATTTGCGACTTGAAATATGTACATACGTGTATACTTGTACGTACATACGAGTATAGCGTAACAAGGAGAACGCGAACTCGTACCCGTCGTCTAAATAAATACGGCGGCACGAATTTATCGTCGAAGAAAGGCGTGCTCGCCCTCCTTATCGATTCATGCTGATTACCAGCAGCGTATCAACGTCCATCTCCTCTCTTCCCTTTCTTCCCGCTATCCTCGTCGTACATAGCTCGTCTGTATATATGTACTTCGTCGTAGCGGTTCCCCAAGCCCTGTCTGTCTAATCGTGAACACGGACGTAAAAACGTGCGCACAAACGCAAACAAAATCTAGTTTACCCTCGATAGCCAGCTGTCGCGATGCCGGCCGGCAGACACCGCTGACGGACCGGCCGGCACAATAGCCTTCGTCTCTTTCATATGACGCAATTTCACGATATTCTTTACTCCCAGTTGATTCGATTCTAATTTCCATTCGCTTCAGATTTATTTTCGCCAATCTTTTCGCATCGGATCAAACAGCGGGGGATTTTTTTAAATATTTTTTACGAGAACCGTAGGTACTCGTGCGTCGAGGTGAATCGAATCGTAGCCACCATGCGTTCACGCCCAAACAAGCATGGCGCGAGAGCGAAACTGGTCGAAATGTTTTATGTACATACGTTGTCGCTCGAGAGTATTCGGACAATTGTAATTTTGTTGTGCGAGTTCCTTGTTCGTCAATTTTCCAGCAGCGTTGAATTTGATAAATTTAATTATTTTTATTCTCTTCGGGTAGTGTGATTTTATTTTGAACACTTACGATGCATTTCTTGTCTCGAGATGTTTAAAGTTGAAATCTTGACTTTGAATCACTTTCATAATTATAGGCATGAATAGAATTACCTTATTCCACTTGTATTTGTTTTTGTGCCAACTAAATTCTCGGTTTCTCTGATTTTCTACAATTTCATCTTACAATTATTGAAATAGATACGATAAATTTCTTTACCCAAGCATATATTGCCGTGCCATTCTCGTAAGTGTTGTCGTTTGGGTTAACTAACATCGAAACATTTATTCAAATGAAAGACAATTCGACGTAGCAGTTGTGCGTCGCGTCGAACGATTCAACATCGGGAGCCAATCGATAGAAACGTTTCCCGGGGAAAATTAAAACAAAATTGACTGGTGCGCGCCTACCATCGTTACCGGTTTACAATACGGATTAGCGGCCATTGAAATTGCAGCTTTATATCTGAAATATACAAATACTTTTCAAAGAATCGTTGAATTGTAATGATGTATAAAATCGGAAGAAAATCGGGTGTAGGTAATTGAATAGATGATTTGCATAGAGTGCGTTATGCCTCGATATTTTCGGATGGAAGAATTTCCACGGTAAAATGGTATCGCGTCTGGAATAAATCATACCGGTTTTCTGCGGGGACTTCACCGGTAAATGGTTGGCTCGGCCGAGCACCCGTGGTCGCGATTAATCGTTTCTCGGAATGTTATCTGCGAGTTGTCTAAGTCTAAACAGGTTTGGAATGCATGTACGGTACTCTCTCAGTTTGTACCTCTCGGCTCTGTACACTCGTTTCCTTGGTTTCCCTCGGCGACTAACTTGTAAGTACCGAGTACCGAGTACCTCGCACCGCGCCGGTCTCTATCACGGTCACGATACGATCGAAATCGCTCCGAGGAAAAAGTATCGGGTCTCCGCAGCTTCGAGAGCAAACCCGTGTACTCCCTAATGCTCCCTTACCCAACCGCTGCCTTTCTCTTTTTCGCTAATAAACCGTAACGGTTTTCCCGATTTTTATTCTGTACGTTTATTCTGTCTGCTTCATTGTAAAATCTTTCCTGCACGCGAACGCAAACACACAGGGCCAAACAACAGCCCTGACGCATATGTAAACAAATACGTATTAAGGATCGATAGCGACGTATAAAAATACATTTCCAACGTACTGCCTAGATAAACACAATGTATATGATTATCTTGTAGCGTACACAAGGAGGAAATTGTATTTTATCCTTTGATTTAATTCCATTGATGTAATTTGAAACGGTAAAATCATTGAGACGATCTCGATTGAAGATTATTAGAGATAGAAAGACATGTTTAATTTTCCTTGTCTTTTGTGAGTGACGAAGAAAATTTTGATATTATTTAGTCAAGAGAATTAGTCGGAGAATCATAGTTGATTTATTTTATTTTGCGTTTGGCTCGTGCACAATTCTCAGGATCGATTGTCGTAGCTTTTGTTTACATTGGTAGCGAACGGCATGGCATGGCATGGTGCGACGCAAGATGGTTTCGGTTGGCAGGCCTGCTCGCGAACCAGCCTAGACGATCCTGTGAAAATAAAAAGGGACAGAAACAAAAGGACGAGAACGGCCAGTTCCTTTGTATACGGCCGAGTGACCGACAAGACCCGGGCATACTATGTGTGTTACGTAAAGTCGCGTTTGTTGCACAATAATGGATTTCTATAAATAACCGAACGCACGACGCTTCGCCTCGACTTCTTGTTTACATACGCTCATCACCTCTCCATTATGTTCACTCGCATAGAGCTTCGATTTATCTCGTACATTGTAGGCAATCGGCGGCGGCGCGGCGGCTGCTACACTGCGACTATGTACACCGGTTCTAAGAGAAGGACCATAACTGTCCAAGTTTTTTTTAGTCAGAATATCTCAAGAGATTCATTATAGCTAGACAGCGGATTTGATAGATTTGTTAGAAAAATGGGTAGGTGTAATTGAAAATGGACAGAAAATCAATTACTATCTCACTCCTCGATCAGAAAGTTTTTATTTTGCATACAGATCCGCAGTTTAATTATGACATATGATTTTTTGTTTTTACTGAAAAAATAGTCATTTCTTCCAATTCCAGAAACAGCTGAAATCTTTCCTAGTATGTAGCACAAAAATATTAGATAAATATTTTTTTCAAATATTGGGAAAGTATTTTTTAAGCCACATTTTTTCATGTGAGAAAAATATTGGATCTGATAATTGTATACATGTACAAGAATAAAGATTATCTGTATGTTAGGAAAAAATATTCTATTTCTTAATATTAATAAAAATCTGTTTTATAATGAGAAAAAAATATTTTCCTCGTAACATGAAATAGATATTTCCTGCACATTTAAAAACAAAATTTGTTACTTAATATAAAATAAATATTGTACGTACATTTGATATTAAAAAAAGATTGAATGTCTTTTTAATATTATATGAATGCATATACAATATTTTGTGTTACTAGGGTTAACTCAAAGAGATTGTTCAGCAGCAATAATCTTCGAGTATCAAATAAATCACACTGCCAAAAACTGTCCAACTCTGATTTTGTTGTTATTTTTGGTGCACGTAAATTCGCAATTGATTCGTCGGCCGAGTAGTAGTCTATAGTCCCGTGTGTGCGGTTTATTATCAACGTTACGACGTAGTTTCCGATGTTGTCCGCTTATTGGACGTACACGCGATATCATATGCCCCACCTCTTCGGGAAAATTGTCGCAGTTATGGTGCAAATTCCTTACACCTTAATTCGGCTCATCTTGAATGGAGCTGCAGTCGGCTCGGCAAAATCCAAACACATCTTGTACATACGAACGATTTTGTTGTCTATGAAGTTCTCGTTGGAGGTATCGAGCGTAAATGATTGCGTTAATGGCACGCGGCATACCTAACGTTTGTTCTCCACGTTTCTTTTGCCCAGTGGCGCACCCAGGATTTAATCTTGGGGGGGCTAGTTGAACAAAATGACCTTTTTTTAAGCAATATCTGTCCAACGGCAGGCGCACATATTTACTTATATATAAATATAAATATATATATATATATATATATTTATTTCCTCTTAGGGAAATTATTTATATATTTAAAATATAATAGAATAATTATTTATTTCCTCTTTCTTTTCCTCTTAGGGAAAATGTTTAGTTTTACATATAACATATCCAAACAAACAAACAAGAAAGCGAGCTAATAAAAACATGGTAAAAAAATCATACAAATCAGAGAGGAAGCAGCTAATTCTACAGTTTAGCTAATTTTCCAGTGTTTTGTTTCCTTTGTCTTGGGGGCGGGGACTTGGCCCTCTGGCTCGCCTCCCAGGGTGTGCCAATGCTTTCACCTCCGAATCAAAGTAATTCGTCTACTAAAAACTGTATGCATTTACATTTGAAATTAGTAGGTGCAATTTAAAACAGTGTAAGAATTGAAAAGCACTATTTTATTATTTTCTTCCTGTAAAACATGTTTACGAACAAAATAAATGTCTATTTCATTCCAGCTTGTTGCAATTCAGGTAGAAAAGGTGTATTTTTTACGTGAATTTAAACATTCGTTCCGACGAATAATTTTCTGAAATTATGCGATCGATTGCACGAACTCTTATTACGAGAAAGAACATCTGATACATGTTTATCCGTTAATCGCGCAACCCTACGTATCAGCTGTGATTAAACGTTCTCCTATTACGTAATTTACGCGATTGATACGTCGCGCGCCGCATCGGTACGATCGCGATCAAGATCAATTTTTTTTCTCGATGAAATCACCGGGAATTTCTGCGTTACAAACGCTACCGCTTATCGGTTTTTACCTCGTGATACATTTCTAATCGTTCGAACGACTGCGAGCGCGTTCTTCGATAATCTGAACGGTCGAACGATGTAACATAGTAAATGTAGGTGCAGCGGAATTAGGGTGTTGCACCAAGTTTTGTAACGAAGGCGCAATACGTATAATATATGCGCCAACTTTGTCTCTTCTCGTTCGCAGAGCGTAAGCATTTCTGCTTTCACCCTCCAATAGTTTTGTTCTTGAAATTGTTTAGGGTCTTAACCCTCGTCCGTTCCTCTTGTCAATTTTACACAGTTTTTCCGAAATAAGTTCCCCTATTAAAATATGCCTCAATTATATGGTCTCCGAAAAACTTTAATTAAGAAATCATTATTCAATATATCAATAAATTTTTATTAAAACAGTACCCGTATCGTTTGTACCATTAGTTTGTGTGCATGTCTCTTCTTTATTTTTTTAAAATTGTAAACACTTATGTAAAAGGGCTTCAGTCCATCTATAATAAATAATAATGATAAGAAGAAATTGTATAGTTTTGTTATGTGTAAGTAAATTTGTCTGAAACTTTGTAACCTTTATATTTTTAATGCGATACGCGTGACCGGGAAACCTAAGATGTTAACTCGTCAATTTGAATAAGAAAACATTGAAAAATAACTGTTGAATCAATTCTTTATGCTTGCCACCGAGGGAGAGATTTAGTTCGTGAAATCAGGGACGGATGAGGGTTAAAACTAAGAGGGTACGAAGAGAGAGTCGATCCGTTTCTTACAGCAGCACAACGAATCGTTTCGCACGGATACAATTACCGTCGCTCGATGCTCTATCGATTTTCCTTTGATATTTACGTCGTCGCTGTCCCTTCGTCGATGCGTACATACCACGGGTCTCTGATGGTTTATTATCAGCTTTGTCAAACGTTGGAAAAAGAATTTCGCTCGGCCGCCTATTCGTTGCACGATCTACAGGTAGTAAAGTTGTCAAATATATGAATACTCGTTTGTACAGTGTGAACCATTTTAGAACAAAAGTTTAAGCGTTGGTTGTTCTTTCGTCGGTCGGACGTGTCCGATAAGACCGTTTTTCACGTTCGCGGTTAATTATAGAACCGGGCGAAACAAGATAACGGATTTAATTGGCTCGGCTTGTATCTGCGCTCGCATAAATCGGATTCGACCGAAATTTCATTTAAACAAAAAAGTAGACAACGGAAAACTCGTTTCTCCTGTAACTGGATTCGAACGCACCCAACAATGTTTACGCGGTAAAATTGTTTTAGTCTCCTGTCGGGCATTAACCTACGAGACGCGAACTATCGAAAATTTTTTGATGTAACCACCAACTTCCAATCGTTATATTTAAATTTATATTCGACTCTCACACAGCTCAATTTAAATCTAGATTCAACTATCATCAGGTCATTTCACATCGCATAATTTTAAACCGAACGAGTTGAATGTAACTTTTACGATACTGCGAGAAACGAACCGGTAGATAATGTTCGTTATTTCAACATTATATGGAATTGATAATTTTCCTTTAAATATCTCTAAGCAAAAAATATACCACTTAAACCAGTTTCATAATTACGGACGCATACATACATTGAAATCGTTTAATGTTAGAATTCTGATGAAACGATTTCTTCTCCGATCTGAAATCTGAATCTCTCCGAGCGAGTATCGGTGGAACGGTCGCGTAAAAACCGCAATTTAATTACCATTCCAGCGTATTGTTATTGTCGGTCGCGATAGGTGCTATATTTATAGAGCGCGTACTCGCGTATCGATTGCCAAGGCGGCTTCACCGTGAACAATATAATGCATAATATATCGTTCTCCGGATTGTACGAATCGACGATACGATAGAGGTGAGCGTCGCGTCGCGACGGCACGTCGTTGCACTGCAAAATCTCGGCACTTGACTGGCATCGTCTAGGAATGGACTTAACACTTGCTCGAACTGTATATTTTCAAATCTCGTTATTCGTTATACTCGCGTGTAGCGCAAGGGTTAAGTCGCTCGGACAACGCTTGAATCGCGCCACATGGTTCTACGCAGCGCTTACGTTCGTCGATCAACGTCGTTCTCTTAGGAAACCCCGAACAACTTGCCGATATTTCCTGAAAACATTTCACAAACCCTTGCATTACAATTTATTTCATATTTATTTCATAGTTGGTGTGATTAGAATTTCTTCGCGTCGTTCATCATTTCTTAGAAGATATTATATTATTTTAGAGAAAATTCAATATTATTTGAAGTTAATATTGAATTTTTATATGAAAAGATTTATATATTGATTTTTTTAAGAAAAATAATAAAATTTTTATAGAAAATTTAATATTATTTGAGGTTAATATTGAATTTTTATATGAAAAATTTATATATTGACTTTTTTATAGAAAATTTAATTATTTGAGGTTAATAATGAATTTTTATATGAAAAATTTATATATTGACTTTTTATAGAAAATTTAATTATTTGAGGTTAATATTGAATTTTTATATGAAAAAATTTATATATTGACTTTTTATAGAAAAAAAAGCGAAAAAAAGGCACATACAGGTCGAATTGAGTAACCTCCTTCTTTTTCGAAGTCGGTTAAAAATAATAAAATTTTTAAAATATTTTCTATAATAGAAGATGTTTCGACATGTATTCGACAATAGCATAATAGAGTTTGAATTCGTTACGAGTCTTTTTGCCCAACGTTTTCGTTCTCTGTTGGAAGAACTTCGTACACGGGAAACAAAATGAATCTGTTATACCGTACCAAGAAATATCGGTTCAATTTCAGTTTGTTTATAAAACCGTTGTTTGTTTGTTCGTGGAATCGTTCAATTTTCTGGCTTGAGCGATCCTCACTTGACGAGCTCTTTTCAAACCGTAGAGACGTGGTGGCTTTCTCGCTCCTGGATAGACTTCGTTGGTTTAATTCTTATAAAGTTCGGTTTATTCTACGATAGTACATAATTTAATATTCTCGTTCCGCGGGCAGTCGAAGCTGCGAAAAATGCTGGGTAAAATCACGAAACGGTCTCTACAGTTCTGCAGTTTGCCGACAGATAACAATGGTTTCTCTGTTGACCTCTCGCAACCGGCGAATACAAGCAGACCGCGCGTGCGAATGTTGCCCGTGGACGAAGACCAAGGGTCCCAACTTCAGACAAGAATAATGTCTCTGTCTCACGCTAGTCCCCCCTCCCGCTTCTTGGTTTCTTCTCGGAGACATTCGTTCGACGACATGTCACTAATTGTGTATCGCGAGATATCCAACGATTCCAACGACACCGCGCCTTGTTAAGGGATGGTCTTATAGGGTTAATATTGTATGTGTGGGTGTTAATAAGCAACCCTATATATGATCGAATTCATAATAACAAAGAATCGAAATTAACAGAAGAGTTATTAGAAATACATCTGTCAACGATAGATTATCCGTGCGACCTTTTAATTCTTTATAATTAAAAACGGCTTTTTTCCTTATAACGGCTTGGCTTTTTCCTTACAGTCTCTTTTTATCTAACGCTTTTGACTACTGTGAAAACTCTGTTTTCGCATTACCGAGAAACGGTACTACCTCTCCGAGAGTTTTCAAACCGGTTTGAAAATGTTGAGTCGCGAGACGGTTCTTCGTAGCGCTAGTCGAACCACGGTTTTAGGTTGACGGTTAACAAAGGAGGACCGGACTTTTCAGGTCCCTGACTACCTGAACGAATCGAGTTCCGGGGAAGGTAAAAAGGCACAGAATACAGAACACCCGATTCCCCTTTGTCCCCTGACTTTCGATTCTGGCTCGGTCCAACGTTTCAAGAACGCGATTTCGACACTTTGAATGCGAGAAAGGCACCGTTTTCGACCTTCTTATACTTTGTCCAGCAACTTTGAATATTTCAAACGCCATTATCCCCCGCCGCGCACCTTGGATTCGGAGCCGGCTAGTCGTTTTTGTGAATCGCGATAAGCGAGAGCGTACCGTGAGTCGCGTGTCGCGATGGCAAAGCGTAAATTGGAGAGAAAAGGAGGTTGAACCGTAGGATAAGAGAGCCCCAAGGACATTCTTACTACCTGACGGTACGCCGATGCCGCACCGCACTCCGCGCGCCGCTCCTTTGTAGAAACTCTGCCGGTTGTGTCACTGCCGGTCGAAATCCGACAGCTGGTCGACTCGCATCGTTTCGTACGTCAGCTCGCATTCGCATTCCGATCGTCATCGATATATGTGGTGTAAGTTGTCATTGTTTTCGTCGCAGGTGTTACGTCGCAACACGCCGCGCCGGTCGATCGATGCCGCCCGGTGTACATATACCGCGTGTTATCAATTGAATTTCGCGTTAGACGTTCGACCTCGCCCGAAATCGTAGCTCCATTCTATAAGTTTCCTTCTTTTAGTCGTAGTTCCTCCAACGTTTCACTGCAAACGAAGATAACGAAACTCCGATAACGTACGAGTTGTTAGACCGTTCGTATTTTAATAACTATTATATTTTTAGGGTTTCAATTTTTAAATAAACTTCTTATATCGATCGTATCATTGCTAATAACAATTGTTAAATGATCTCGGCGCTACGGTTCGATCGTAAAAAACAAACTTCACTAAGCAGTTTTGCTTATTATTTTAAATAATCAACGTTTCGGTCACTGATTTGGACCATTTTCAAGATTAACTTAAAATTGCGTCTGTAAGAAAAAAAATAAAATAAAAAAACATACAATTTCCAAAAGTATTAACTATTAAATGTTTAAATTTAAGGGAAAAACATATTCACAAGTTTTAATTTTTATATGAAAAAATTTATGTATTGATTTTTTATAAAATTTGAGATTTTATATATTTAGTAAATTTATAATTTTGAAAATTCTTGAGAAATTGTTCGGCTCTCTTCAATCTTGTACGTCTCCGAGTACGAGAGAACATTAATAACACACGTGCATTTAAATACGTATTAAGCACACACGGGTACACGTGTAGTATTTCGCGTATCTAATACATATTCAAATACGCGTGCATTAATGCGTCCTCATTTGTATTCGTATGATTTTTAGATAACGTTGATATCAATTCATCTATCGAGACTATGGTTTCACAAATTTCATGATTTTTGGTACAACAATAAATTGAAACGTCCTTCTTCTCCGATACACTAGAGGCCTATGTTATTACATTTTCTCTAATGTTTTTTACATGAATTTTTCTACCTATTTTATACAGCCATATTTCGCTTTCGAAAATTAGTTACTGTATCCTAGAATTTAATACTAGTAGTAGCTGACCCGACAGACGTTGTCCTGTCCAAATTTCAATATATTTGTTGAATTTTTAATTGTTTAGAATTTTTAATTAATTATTTTTAAATTTGTGATCTTGAGTTCATACAAAAATCCCATAGAAAAAAAGCACTTTTCCATTTTTCTTTCTTTAAAATCCTTATTCGGACTATTACGAACATATATTTTTTTAAATTAGTCAATTCGGTCTAGACGTTTTCGAATGATGCGCTTACCAAGGAAAAGCGTTTAATTTTTATTTATATAGATGACATTTTGTTGGCAAAAAAGAAATTACATATTTCGTTGTCAATCCAAAGCGTGCACCGCTATTCTCTCGTCACCGCTGCAACATAACATTCGCATTAAATTCCATCGGTTTGATTTTGCCGCGATCTTCACCTCGCCGTTATCCTTGCTATTCACCGCTCCACTATATCTGCACCCTGAGTCATCGTGCAAAGAAACGCCCTCTTTTAAACGAGTTCGTTCCACGCTAATATTGCCGCGGTAATGTACATCGATTCCATCAGGCCGGTGAGACGACGATCCTTCAAAAAAGTCCGGAGTTCTCTGGGTGAACCCGAGGTAGACGAGTACAGTGGATTCTCTCGGTGATCGGGCTTTGTCGTCTACCCGGTAATCGCGTTGCCATCCCATTGTGGTCTGGCCGGGTAACCAAGGTATGGACCTTGCTACGATCTTGTCGACAGCGACAGAACCGTTGAACGGGTGGGGATGGTAAAGAGCAAGCGACGTTTGTACACGAGTCGTGAATAGCGCGTCTATTACTCTCTATAATCTCGACGGTAGTCCCGAGCGTCGCAACTGTAACACGGTGTGTCCGCGAGAGTGATTCGCGAACGGAGCTCTCACGCTCGCGTCTGCTCCAGAATAAATTCCCGTGATTTATACTCTTTAGAGTAAAAGCGGCAATTATGCGGCTTATAAACTCTCTAAGGTCTCGGTTCGCTAATGGGCTCTGCTCTCAAGAATAATACAGCCTAGTCGTTGTGTAACAGTAGGAAAGAAGACGTCAGCAAACGAGACAAACCAAAAGTTTTTCTTATGCGTTTCCAATCGGTTAACGCAGACAACAATGGGACAGGTTAATCGATGAAACCAAAATTAATTGGATATAACATTTTACCTCACACGAGAAAAGTGTCAGGCTCCCTAATGACAGGATCAAAATTTCAATACTGTAGGGACAATTTGTGGGGACAAAAATTTCGGGAAAATACATTGACATTTTTTAGAAAATCTAGCGAAAATGTTTCAATTCAGCGTTTACGCAGAAATCAATATTTGAAAAATATAAATTCAATATTTATAAATAACATTCAATTAGGAAAAACACAAGCAAATATTTAAATCTAAATTCAAATTTAACTTTCAATCATTTTGTATATGTGCTTATAATTATGATATTGGTCCAAATCAAAATCGAAAAAAATGTCATTTCCAGAAATGAGCCGTTCCATTTCCCTATAAATATCTCGAAAGAAGAAATACCCCTAGTAGCACAAAAATATTGGATAAATATCTTTTTCAAATATTGTAAAAATATTTTTTAAGCCACACTTTTTCATATGAGATAAATATTGTATCTAACTTTTACATACATGTTTAAGAAATGTGAATTGAACGTTTAGAAAATATAAGCTAAATATTCAGAGAATATAAACTAGATATTTAAAAATATAAAGTAAATATTACAAAGAATGTGAAATGAATATTTGAAAAATATAAATTCAATATTTAAATAACATTCAATTAAAAACAAGAAAAAGTTGGAAAAAATATTTTTCTTGTAACTTGAAATAGATATGTTCTGCATATTAAAAAAAAACATTTGTTACAACATTTGAATATTAAAAAAAGATTGAACCGCTTTTTAATATTATATGAATGCGTATACAATATTTCGTGCTACTAAGGATAACTTTTGGATCTCGATCCCGTCGTTAGGGCGTCGAACCACGTTTTCTCGATCCGGTGTAATTCATGGATCCGCGGAAATCGAGTAAGAGAGAGAAGGGGGAGAGGAAGAGAGACGAGGAAGACGAAATAGAAGAGTCACGTAGACAGACACTCGACGTGGCGCCCGCTGGCCTGCGCCTTACGTCACACAGCTAAATATATGCCTGGCTGTTCCCAATCTCATTCCCATTCTCGTTCCTCGCCTCGTTCCCCATCCTGTTCGCGAGCTAACGCACAGCCGGGCGCGGAGGCACATCTTTACTGCCAAAGACATCCGCGAAATTCTCCTCCAGTCTCTGTTTCTGTTAAACGCTTCGGCGACTATCCACTTGTAACTCGATACATCGACGAGAAAGCGTTCGATATCGCCGCGACAAGTTGATCGTATTCTTACGATCGGCTCGATCTCGCGCCCGCGACACTTGAATGTTTCGTCGAGTCAACGGACGGAAGAATCCGACTAGTAAAAGATAACGTCGCTCCTGGTTTCGTGCTTGATCCTGCTAACATCTGTCGCGGACAGTCCCGTTTCAGAAAAATCCCACGCGCAGCTGCCGCTGGCACCAATCTTCACGCTTATTCGCTCCTATTTTTTGTCCTCTGAAAGCGAGTCTCTCCGAACGCCTTTGTAACGATCCGACCTCTATCGAGACAAAACGACCAATCTTCCGACGCGTAATACCTCGCTCTCATTCAATAACGAATTTCTTACGAAAATATTCTTCGAGTATTCCGTTCTACTCTAGGAAACGCGATTCATTGATAACGTCGTATCCCGACGCGTTGCGAAATGGTTGGTTCTCGGGCTGCGAAAGATTCGCAGCTGTTCCGGGAGACGCTGAATCCATCGTCCGACTCATCTCCGGTCACGAGATCCGAGAAAAGAAGAGAACAAACAGCGTCGCGCCTAGACGGCGATTCATAGTCTCGAATGAATCGGCGAGGATTTGCTGCGAACGCGAATTCGCTCAAGTTCTCGCGAACCTTGACCTATTCGTATCGCGCGACGCAGCATCGAACCATGCGGTTCGCAACACTCGAGACTTGCCGCGTGTTTCGTCGATGCATCGCGAAGCACGCTCTGTACTACAGGATGCAATTATCGCAAAAGGTAGACGCTCGAAAGTTCCAGGTAAGAAGAAACTTCCGGAAATCGGTCGACGCCGTCGAAAGAGCGGTCGGCGAAACGTTCCAGGCTCTGTTCGCGGCTCTTTTTTCTGCGGGGAGCTCGCACAAGACACGGTTTCCGGTGCGGTTGGTTTCCTAGTTACTCGCAGCTGATAGGCGAGCAGAGATAGCGAGGCTCGTGCGAAGGCACCGGTAACAACCAGCTGAGTGGCGCCAGCCGTCAGCTGTTGGTGACTCACGCGAACCGAGCCGAACCAAGCCGAGCCAAGCCGAACCGAAGCACACATTCGCCACAGTCTCTCTCGCGTCTGCTCACCGACACACACGTGAGCGCGTGCGCGTGCGCGATATAGTAGCGATAACAGTGTACCGAGCGAACCGACACATATCGGGACAATCGCGACGTGGCACAGAGATTCGTCTCTCTCTCTCTTTCTTTTTTACTCGCATACACTCTTCTTCCCTCACTGTGCTTCTCTCTCTTTTTTACTCTCTTTGTTCGGCGCCGTAAGAGTGTGCGACTCCGCGGCGTGTACCACCACCCACGCTTTTTCACATGTGCCACGTACGTACGCCCCGTGACGAGATTCGCACGCCTTCGCGAACTTACCTGCAACCATCGTCGAGGCTTCGCTGGGAATACAATGTGGTATGTCTCCCGAACTCTTTGAATTTTTGGTCGGACCCAATCGGACCGGGCCATGGTTCCTTCTTGTGGCGTTGAACACTTTGCCGTACCATTTTCTTTACGGTTAGAGGGATTAAAACGTCTTTATCACGGAAAATCTGTCGTAGGAGAGGAAAGTAATTGCTGTAACATTATTGAAAATATTGTTTACATTACTAAATATGCTGGTATCTAATCGATTACTAAACAGTGTTGCTGTGAAAAATATTCTCACATTGAACAATATATCATTATATTACATTATTAACCCTTTGCAGTTGGATAATATTTTAACTTGAAAAATATGAAACATTTTTTTTTTTTTTATTTTAGAAAATCTCATATGAGATTTATTACAACAAAAATGTAATTACAATGCTGGAAATACGCTACATATAAAACATAATATAAGTATTACAAAACGGAATAAGGTTACTAGATACAGTATACATATAAGAAGACAGACTTGTGATTTGTTGGGACAGTATAGACGAAAAAATAATAATAAACTTATACTTATACACTAAGACCACAGCTCTTAAAAAATGACAACATGTAGTGACATGCCCTAACATTGGGTTTAAGCTATTAATAATGAAACATCCATTGGGAGTTGGAAGTTTATTTTATTGAGATTGTTAATTAATTTGATCCTTTCCTCATTATACAAGTTACATTGCCATAAAACATTTCTTCCGACCTAGAGTGATACCATTGTGCATATCATTTTCTTTATTTTACAGATATGAAATTGATATAATACCTCGTACGATACTTAAATGTTTAGTAATTGATTGGATACCAACATGCTTGATAATATAAAATTAAATTTTATCGAAATCGATGAGGTCTACTCTTGTACCTGTCGTGTACAATGATCACATCTTCGTGTTCCCAAGAATCGTGGCAAAGCTCTTCCGATTTGGAGGGTGTACGTGTAGATATATGTACAGAAATTAATACACGGTTCGAGGAACTATTGTATATGTATAACGTTTACGATCCCATATCCACGGGTCCGTTACATTGTATCTCGCGGTGTCTTTAGGTATCGGATCAAAGACAGAGCCGCGCTTCTTTTAGTCCGCCGACGTGATCGTATTCAGATTTTTTTTTAACGTATTGATGAGCTGCCGAACTCTCAGTCAGTCGAAGCCTTGCCGTGATAGAGAGAACATAAGGTATTAAATTTGGAGCGATATTTATTTTTTCTTTTATTTAAATTAAAATAAATACACTTTGCTTCCCAAACCAATAGTACGCTTCTGAATATTTCGCGATGATTAACCGGTCCGGCTCGTTAACAAGAGATTATGTTTGCCCCCGTGAAAGGGGAATGTATCGGGTCCACGATGAAAAGGAGGAAGGTAATGCTGGTGCTAGCCACCTACTTAGACGACCTACTTCCGCGCTTCTGATCCGAGCTCTCAGCGGGTATCCAACAAGCTGACGTCACGGTCGAC
The DNA here is from genome assembly GCA_028455615.1 of Lasioglossum zephyrum. Classification (NCBI taxonomy): domain Eukaryota; kingdom Metazoa; phylum Arthropoda; class Insecta; order Hymenoptera; family Halictidae; genus Lasioglossum; species Lasioglossum zephyrum. Next base: position 4,174,959 of record CM052331.1, read on the forward strand.
CATCCGGTCGTTGGCGTACCAGCTGATCCAACGTATCCATTCGACGAGAGAATGCCATGTGGAATTCCATTAGACCACGTGTCCACGTCCAACCGCTTCGAATACTCGGACCGATTGTTTCTTCCAATGGTCTGTACTCGTTCCGACATCCCTTTCTTTCACGAGGACTAATTTCTAATTTTCAAAGTCCGAATCGGGTCTCGAGAATGAACTTTTCCTTTCGAGCGGGAATCGCGAACAATTCGTAACTCGTACATCCATCGTATTAGGTGTGCAAATAACTTGTTTACCTTTGTTCTCCAAATTCAAGATTTTATTACACGAAATGTAATGAAAACTGTTTTGTTTGTTCACGATCGCACAATTTTAAATAAATTGAAGATCATGGTGCATAGGTTTGATCCTATGAAACTAACTGAGCTGTTTTACAAATTTATATAACTTTCATTTCGACGTTTCGGTCTAGTTTAATAATTCTAGTAAATTGAATTCTTTCGTGAAAACTATTGAAAATTTCTAATATAGTGACTCACCCCGTCATCGAATTACAGTTAAATTAAAATTTCCGGCTTTAAATCTTCGGTACCACTTCTTACATGTTCTGTAAGATACAGAGCGTCCCAGCGTCGCACAAACTATTTCAGTAGCTTCAACAGCTGATTTCCTGAGCTGGAATGCAAAGATTAAGCAGTTACGTAAATGATGCTTGCCATATTGCTTGAAATTGTTGCATAGAAACTCTTGGAGCGCTCATCGCGATTCTTCTTAAGCGGGCCCTACACGGTCAATCAGGAATGACAGTCTGATTGTCTATTCCTGACTTTTCATACTGCATTCCGTCAGTATTAACCTTTTACACGATCCATGATTTATCGCAATGTCCGATCTATGATAATGATAGAGATGCCCTGATTCGCAAACTTTGCAACAAGTTCTTTGAACCCCCCCCTTCCCCCCTATTTTATATACATGCCCTAGTAGCACAAAATATTGTATACTACAATCTCTTATTAATATTTAAATATACATAAAATATTTATTTTATATTAAGTAACAAATATTTCTTTTTAAATATGCAGGAAACATCTATTTCATGTTACGAGAAAAATATTTTTTTCTAAATGTTATATGGATTTTTATTTATATTGGAAGTAGAATATTTTATCCTGATATATACAAATAATATTTATTTCATATTATGAAAAATATATATTTTTCTCATTATAAAACAAATCTTTATTTAGTATTAGAAATAGAATATTTCTAATATTATAATCATTATCAAAGAATGACGTTGGATTATTGATCTTATATGAACAAAATCTGAGAAATTTATGTTGCACTCTCGAGCACCATGATTTCGTACTTAGAGCTTTTCTGAGACCATATAATTGATGAATATTCTAATAGCGGACGGACGAGGGCAATAAATAGCAATCTAAGTGCGCGGATTGAATGAAAATCAGTGGAAAAAACGAATATTCTTACGTGGTACGTATGTACACGGATACTCTGCCAGCATTATCGGCACGCGTTGAACGAATGTTCGGTGAGCAGGCCGCAAGGTCACGGTCTTTCCCCACTGACTCATTTCACATCCGCCATCCTGATCTTTCCCCTGTCTCTCTGGCGTGGCACGGCGCGCCGGCTCCCGACCGTTTCTTCCCTGTAATTTAACCAGATGTTGCTTGTCGCGTTCGTTCTTTTCAGCCGTGTTCTTGGAAGTCTCGACGGAAAAATGAAAAGGTCAAGATTTATCGTGGTCGCTGTAATTCATGGCAGTGTTCTTCTCCACGCTCCGCGTATTTTTGCAATTTAATAGTGCGCGAGCCTTCGAAGCGTTCTTGTTTGTCGAACGAACGGCCGAACATTTGTTTTTTTTTTCGCGGAGAAACGAAAGTAATCGACAAAATGGGGTTGAACGGTTCGAATAGGTGGAATAACTCTGGGCAGGCTTGAATTGCGTGCAGTTGGACCGTTCGGTGGTCTGACCACAGAACGACAATGACGTCTTGCTTCATTGACCGGTAGTTTATCCGGTGATAATTCCTGGACGGCCGTGTAGATCCTTGAAACAAACGACTCGACGCTTTCAATTTCCTTAAAAGCCCTTGGGGGGATGGTTTTTTATATTTACCGGTTCGGTGTTCGCTCTATACTCTCGTATCTGTAAATCAAATAGACCGCGCAACCACGAAACCCGACGAACACACAGACACACGCGCGCGCGAATAAGGGAGGACGTCGCGACGCTTCGCTTCCCCTTTCGTCGGTGCCCCCTTGCATCTCGTCTCTTTGATTCTCGAGATCTCTTTGCCGCTCGCGCCAAAATGCTTTTCAAGAGACAGCTACACTCGCCTCTTGTCGCTCGCTCTATCAAATGAATGCGTCCGCCATCGTACTCTCGCCCGACAGCGTCACAGCCTCCTTGTCTGCCGTTTAAACATACAGTAGACTTTCCCTCTTAACCGTCCCGTGTGGAACGGATCGAAATGTATTTAAATATTATATACAGTCACCAAGCTTGTGCGAGAGAACCCGAAATCTCGGGTTTGGGTCGGGAATTTTTGGTCGAGAATAGTCGGGTTCCCGAAAGTTAGATACGTTTCGGGTCCCGAAAGTATCCGGCTGCCTATGTCTCTTCGGGATCCCAACACTTTCCGCTCTCCCTTTAGATATCGCGATACTCAGTACATTCGTAATACGAACTTCGTGTCAATTCGTGTGTAGTCGGAAATCTTCGGGGTCCCGAACAGGACATAGGCAGCCGGATACTTTCGGGACCCGAAACGTATCTCACTTTGTCGGGTTTCCCGAGATTTCGGGTTTTCGCACAAGCCTGACAGTTACGCACGTAATTGATGTGATCACGCGCACTTTAAAACGGAACAACTTTTTTTATCAATGAATCAAACGACTTGAAAAATGTATCTAATCATTGAAAAGTTATTCCGATTTAAAGCGTGTGCGATGAATTATCTGCGTAAATCAATTATCGTGTACACTCCGTGCCTCACAATTTGTCTTCTGGCAGGAATTGGAAAGGAATGCGTCAGCTAGCCGTCCGATTGGTCGTTCCACAGGGATTTTCGGTTCTAGCCGAATTAGTGGCTAAAGTGTGTGACGTCAAAGCCTGGGACTGAGGGACTTCTTGCGTGGCACGGAGAGTACTGTTACATTTTTTCTTTGAATGTGAGGAATTTTCTCGGAATATCGTTGTTTTCTGTTTTCGAATCGAAACGAATCGAAACGTAGGAGTGGTGCGAGCTGAAACTGATCGTTGATCTCTGTTGCAGAGGTATCGGTTCTGGAGAGGAGGGCTCGGTGACCACGAGCGCGACGGTCGCCGAGATTGCTGATTCGCAGGAGCAGCAACAGCAGCAATCTAAGAGCAACGGCGTAGTGTCACGCCGGGTTGCTGGTCAAAACGTTGCGTTGAGCAACGGGAACGGTACCAGCAACGTCGGCCGCGTTACACCGCGCAGCCACATGGAGCAAGAGAAGCGAATGCGGCGAGAAATCGCCAACAGTAACGAACGACGTCGGATGCAGAGCATTAACGCCGGTTTCCAGTCGCTGAGGACCTTGCTGCCGCACCACGAGGGCGAGAAACTCTCCAAGGTGAGTGACGAGTTTCCTTCTTCTCCATTTCTTTCTTCTATTTCAAGCGGTATCGTCATCTACGGGAAATCATTCTCGCTCAGAGTGTTATCGAGGTCACCAGTGTTTTCACTTTTACATTTTCCATTTCTTTTATTTCGCTTCACGAACGTCTTACTCCTTCTTCTGGTCACCTTGTATCGCATTCGTGCGTCGCCCCTGCAAATATCCGTTGAGGGTATTCTCTATTGTACATACACATAGTAGAAACTGCGAAGGAACGAAGTTGGATCCCATTGAAACCGACATGTGTCGCTCGAAGCTGGGCGTAGTATATTAGTCGCTTATTCGAGATAAACGAGCCATCCGTAGTACTTCCTCCAATAAGTTCACTGTGCTGGAGGAAGAATCGATGCTCACCTCGACATACTACATGGTTATCATCCTTTTACTCTTCCCCTACGTACCTCTCGATCGACCCTTCAAATTTTTCTCGACTTCACTCGATCCTTGTTTCTCGCATGAACGAAAGTCAACGAGATATGCGATCGAGCGTCGATCTAGTCGGCGAAACGAATTCGAAGGGTTAATCGGCTCATTGGAATGCGATCGATTCATCTTTCATTTGCACGCAACGAAGAGAAAAAGATGTCGCCGTGTCTCGTGAATCGAGCGTCTCTAGTTCCAGCGATGTTCTCCGACGCGTCTCTTAATGAAATCGAACCGCGACATCTTTTTCTCGATCATCGACGATTGGCTCAGATAATACGAGCTCTAAATATTGTACTATATACGTACACGATGCGAACATGGATCGATGCAATAAGTGCTGTGCGTACAAAAAACGATTCTTATGCCGCACTTTTGCAATTGAGATGATCGATGACGAAACCTGCATCGTCGAGGAGGATAGTACGCACCCTCGTTCAGTAGTGTAAATTTGCATTCATAGCTCTTCTCGCTCTTTCATTTATCATTCTGCATTCTTCATCTACAGGATTATCCTCTTTTATCAGGTGTAAAAATAAGCTCGGTGCCTTTTCAGCATAGTTTTCATCCGGGGAAACCACCGACACCTGCCTTCTGTATTTTCCTTCTTCAAACGAACCAGAAATTGCTTGTCGAACTACACCAAGTTCCTCGGCAAGTTTCTCTTGTGTTTGACAATTGGAAATGCAAGAACATTTCCTGCAAAGTATTGTTTCTCGAGGTTACGGTACCAATTTGAGAAAATTGTAAAATACACGCTATTGAATGAATATACCCTAATAGCACAAAATATTGTATACGCATCCATATAATATTAAAAAGAGATTCAATTTTTTTTAATATTCAAATGTACATACGATATTTATTTTATACTGAGATTAACAAATATTTCTTTTTAAAAAATCTTTTTTTTAATTAATATATCTTTGTTTCATATTAGATGTAGAATATTTTGTTCCTAATATATATAGATAATTTTTATTTCGTATTATGAAAAACAAAATATTTTTTTCTCATTATGAAACAGATTTTTATTTAATATTAAAAATAGAATATTTTGTTCCTAATATACAGATAATCTTTATTCTTCTACATGTATACAATATTCAGATCCAATATTTTTCTCATCTGAAGAAATATGGCTTAAAAAATATTTTTCCAATATTTGAACAAAACTATCTATCTAATATTTTTGTGCTACTAGGGTATGTAAAGGCACCTTATATATTTGTACATCTAATACGCGAAGAGATCGACGTTTCTCGTTCTCGGAACTAAAATACGAATCGAAGGGAAAATAATTGTACGTCGCTGTGTATAATTCTTTCCCGAGATTCGAGAGACTCTAGCTAGTACGATAATACTTGGCCAGATGAATGGAAGCCAGCCACGTTCGGTCTTGAACCGGATGTTGCTCCTTGTAAGGCCGACACGTGGACCGGAAGCGGTAACCTGTTACACTTGGCCGTGGTGGTCTCATCGATAATTGAATCTGGTTTCGCGATCATCGGCGACGATTGCGCCGGCGGCTTTAACGAATTGTCGCGCGGCATTGTTCGACTAATTTTAGCATGTGAAAGTCGTCGGCCGATCCCACGTCGTTAAACTAGACCAGCTCGATCGCCGGCGCGGCGCGCGGTATGCCTAGTCATGTCGGGATGCCTTTAATCGTTTGTTCCCGGTGTCCGTGTTCCAACCGTGTGACACTGACCGCCGTTCCACGCTCCGCTTCGTATTCTCCTTATACGGTTTGCCCCGACGACGACGGGACCATCAGCTGATTGCCGTCATTACCTCATTGAGTTCGTAGAGTGCCCGCGCGTATTTCCTATCTTAGGGAACCCATCTCTCTTTCTCCCACCGCGGCCCGCTCGCGTCCAACTTGCTTGAGAAAAGTCTGCTGGAATAACGAGCCCGTTCAGAGATACCCATTTCGACGTGCATTAAAAATACACGTGTACATTTCTAATTAATATTGTTGCGGAGGCTTCGGCGTTGTCTTGCCGGTGAACACATTATTATAAATATAGGGTTGAAGTACGGTTGGTGTTCATAAGCAACCCTATATATGATCGTATTTCTAATAACTCTTCTGTTAATTTCGATTCTTTGTTATTATGAATTCGATCATAGATAGGGTTGCTTATTAACACCCACACATGCAATACATACATACATCATCCTTACTTTAACCCTATATAAACAGTGGCAAATATTTATTAAATACACAACAGTTAATAGTAGACAAATGTGTGATAGTTTCAATGGCTCGAGAGGATCTGATCTCTTACCGCGCGTACCCGTGTAACCGTGTATAAATAAGTACACGGATTAAAATTATATAAATTAATACACGTGATATATTATTTACATTAGCGTTCTCGTATTCGTACACGCAACGAAAATAAAGAATGGTGTGGTTTTTCCGTTGGGTGTTAAAAGTAAACGGAAGAATGTCGAGTTTAGAACGAGTTGTATCGAATGAGTCGTATAGTCGGAGGCATCGAGAGTTGCTCGCGGCGAGAATCGAAACGTGGTTGCCTCGCGAGCAACTGCGCGTTTGTGAACGGGCCGGTTGTGGGTGCGCTTGTAGTTTCGCAATGCGATATTTCGCGAACCAGTCCTCCTCGGGCCACATGGTTCAATTCCCACGAATTTCTCTTTAGGACATCGCTCAGCGTCTCTTTCGTTCTTTCGATTCGTAAAGCCGCTGGCCCAGCTCCCCTCTCCCCTTTTCTTCCTTCTTTTTCTTCTTGTCGTTTTCGTTGTGCGCCCGGTCCCGCTCTCGGCCGCGCCTCGCCTCCCTCTCTAGTACCTCTCTGTCCCTTCTTTCCTCTTTCTTCTCTCTTCTTTCTTAACACGTTGCGACAAAGGCCAAAGCCTGGCCAACCCGACGAATTCGCGAAGCCCTGGCCCACTAAGAACCTTCTCGGACCAGCTCGGCTTCCCTCGGGTTCCGCTCGGTTCGACCACGACGTGAATATTAACGAGACCGATCGCCAAATACGAAACATCTCGACCGCTCGTTTTTTCCTCTTAGCCGACTCCTTTTGCTCGCCGCGCACCACCACGTACACTGATTCCCATTAATGTTTGCACAGTCCTAAAAAAGACGATAACATTTTTAATCTTGGATTTGAAATTTTTGGAGGAGTGTAGAAGAATTGACGTTACATTCGATAAACTTAATTATTTATATTCTCTAACCTTATCCAGTATCATTCGTATAAATACAGCGAAACGATAAATTACCTTATTCCACCTCCCTTATTTACCTTTCTATCCGATACATCCTTATAGCGCTTTACTGTTCGCATTGCGGGAGTACTCAATCTCAAAATAAATTTATAATACGTTATAAATGGTCTAATTATTATTATTATTATTATTTACTTTCTTTATGATCTTTTATACCTTTGTTATTTATATAATTTTCAATGAATATAGAAAAACTAGTGTCATTGTTTTGTTCCATATATATGCTATTTGAATCATATAAATATTGTTTCTTGTTTGGTTTTTATAAGCATTTTCCCAAACCCTAATAAAACCGTGAAATTCGGCCGGTTATTCTCGCATAGGCACCTCTTTTTCGCCTGGCACTAAAAGGGTTAAAGGGACGATAGCGTTTTTAATACTTAGCACTCGAGTGGCGCCTCTTGAGCGTCACTAAAAATTCCTGTACTAGTATTTAAAATATTGTTTACATTATCAGATATGTCAGTATCTAACTAATTACTAAACATTTACGTCTTGTATGAGGTATTGTATCAACTTCATATCTACCAAATTTAAAAGATTACAGAGAATGAAAATATTCTAGGTCGGCAGAAACGTTTGATTTTCGAGTTAAAATAGCTCCGAGTGCAAAGGGTTCAACTTAGACCACACGATTGGTCTATTCTGAATAGATTGTTTGGGAAAAAGATGGGAAATGCAGAAGAGCGATTGAACAATCGTTAACATGTAAGAAGTAAATTGCCAGGAGACGGGCTCGTCCCCGTGCTGCGTGTAATTAGCGTTTCAAGTTGAATTCGTCTTATCGGTGTCGCTATCGTTACCGGCGCGGCGTGGCTCCAGGGCAGCATGCTCGAGGAGTGTCGCGGCTTTTGTAGCGGTAGCGCATGGAGACAGAAGCAAAAAGAAGGAGAGCAAATGAGCACAGACGCCTCGACCCATTTTCATTTAGCGCTCGCCAGACAAAAATAAAAATACACCGCGGTTCTCTCCCTCTCGGTGTGTACCTTTTAACGAAACTTTAATCGGACGCACGGACCACGCGTTGCCTCTTGCTCGTTCGTATTTCGTACGCGTTATCGGTCTGCTCGTCCGATCTACCAAATCCGTTCCGGATATACGCTTCCGTTCCGAAATGTACGATCGCTTCTGTCTCGATCGTTTGCGTACTCAACGCCAAGGATGCCGAGCAATTATTTTCTAATACGGCTTACAAATTATCATTTATCGCAGCACGTGCTCGAATCGATTTCTGCGTTTTTCACTGAGCGCATCCTCTAGCGTTATACCCTAGTAGCAGAAAAATATTAAATGGATATTTTTTTCAAATATTGGAGAAATATTTTTTAAGCTACATTATATATATATATACATAATTTTTATCTATACATCTAACAATATATAAGATTAACTTATATATTCATATAATTATTATATATATAAATATTTATATATATCTAATTATATTTAATTATTCCTAAATAATCTATGCATATATATACATATAATTTAATTCTTAGATTAAACTACAGAATAATATTAATTTAATATAATACTATATATTTAATATATAATAATTATTTATTGTACTATGACTACATTTATAAATAAACCCTATATTTAATAATATATATACATTATTATTATATATATATATATATATATTTAAGCTACATTTCTTTTTAATATTACATAAATGTGTATACAATATTTCGTGCTACTAGGGTAGCAAGGAACATCTAGCTGATTCGCGCGTCGTTATTATCTCCCTTACCTTTATCTTTATGGTTTATAGGATCCGCGCTGCATCCGGTTCTTATAATCATTTTAATTGGACGTTTCCTTGAATTCCCATGATAATTCCATTAATCGTCGGTCTCATTTGTTCATAATAATGCTATATCTCTCTGATCGTCGTCTGCTGGTGCTCGATTCGTTTCATTCGAACATTGTTTCGTTCGCAAAATCTTTATCTGTATAATTATTCTTGTGGGAATTTTCCTCTTCTGTCTTTCCGATGGTAAACATTTTCGAGTTCGAATGGCATTCTCGATCTCGAGGATCGGGTTAAACGTCGCGAGAGAAAGATGACGGGACGCCAGACGTCACGTGTTTCGCGTTTCCTCCGTGGCAATGGCAGTACTACCGCGGAACACCGTGCGCAACGAGTGACTTTGCCTCGCTGCCAAGTGTCGCGTATATCAACCTTTTTCATTTTTTCTCGTCGCTGCTCATTTTTCACGCGACACTTTTCTCTCTCTCCCCTCTCCATCTCTTCTGTTCGTCGCCGTGAATCGTAATGCTTTTGAACGCCGCGCGTCGTCGCGGCTACGGAGGACGGCGACGAACAGTGAGGCAAGTGATGAATTTTGTGACGAAATCAATGAAATTTCGATAACAATGAGATAGAGCTATGATTCTCTTTTAAATTATATACTATTAGTTTTACGTATATTAATTCTATTATTTATTTTATAATTTGTCTACTACCTCGGGATTTAAAAAAAAATCGATTTGTTTGAAAGGAATTAATGAATTCATTATTTTTTTTCGATGGAATTATTTTAATCTCTCTATATTGAATACGGTTGTTAATGAATGCACATTCTGGTGCTTCTGAAACAAAACAATTCTTTATTTAGCGACGCGAGGAAAACCGTTGTAATCTTCATTTTGTAAGATTCATTTTTTATAACGATCAATAAGTTTATTGTGCTGATAACTTGATGATAATCCAACACTTTATTTTCTTATATTGTGCAATATTTTCTGCTTTAATTTAAAAGAAAAAAATCATCTCATTTCTATCGAAAGTTGTTTCATTTTGATAGAGAATTCATCAGTATGGCGCACTATGCGATGTACAGCTGCGTCAGGCTTTTCTCTCGTGTCTTCCTTTTCTCAATGCGGCGCGTTCTTTGAAAATTTCATCTAGGTCAGTTTGTCTCTCCCCTCCTTCGTCCTCGTCGATCCTCGTCGATCTTTGTTGGTTCTCATCGGGTTGTTTCGCCATTTCTTCGGCCTCTGTTGGTCCCTTTGTCTCGTGCTTCCCCATGGGCCCCCTCCTTCTGGTTAGGCTGACCGACAAAGGTCTCCGCATCGGTGTATACCAGGCGTGTGCACCGGGTAGGTACAGGGTACACAGGATACACAAGGTATAGGGTATGGGGTACGGCGATACAGCCGTTGCTTTCTACAAGGTGTTCCGAGCGGACAGAAGAGAAAGTTCCACGATTCGTGGACAGCGCAGGGCTTGCCTTCTGCCTCTCTTTCCTCTCGTCTCTTCTCCTCCCGCCTCTTCTACCTCCTTTGCCCCTCTAGCGAATCACCAGCGAACCCGACGGATTATTTTGTTTCGTTCCCGGATTGAATTTCGTTTCGCAGTTTCTAATTACCGGCCGGCCGCTTCGGACGATGGGAAACATTTTTCTTTTGCATGTACGCGTCTCCTTGGATAACTGTCCCACTCGGTTTCTCGATCGCTCGATCGCTCGGGTGTTCGGGTGCTGGGTTACGCCAATTTTTCTCGAATCGCGATCGGTGCGCGTACTCTCTCTCTTTCTCTCGTCGAACCCTTCTTCGAGGGAAAGAACTAGACGAATATAGGAGGATTCTGCTAAAAAGCGAGACGAATATAATTTCAAATTAGCCCCAGTAGAAGAAAAATATTAAATGGATATTTTTGTTCAAATATTGGAGAAATATGAGAAATATATGAGAAAAATATTGGATCAGAATATTGCATACATGTACAAAATACAAGAACAAACATTATCTGTATATTAGGAAAAAATATTCTATTTCTTAATATTAAACAAAGATTTGTTTTATAATGAGAAAGAAACATTTCGTTCATAATATGAAACAAATATTATTTGTATATTAGGAACAAAATATTCTACTTCTAATATGGAATAAAGATTCATGTAATATTTAGAAAAGAGTATTTTCCTCGTAACATAAAATAGATATTTCCTGCATAAAAAAAGTTAATATAAAATAAATATCGTATGTACATTTGAATATTAAAAAAAAGATTGAATCTCTTTTTAATATTATATGAATGCGTATACAATATTATGTGCTTGTATTAGGGTGCACGCGACTCGCCACCTAGGAATGCCGAAGGAAACCCGAACCCTCGGTCTCGTATAACGGCCTGGGTTCTAGCACCGTCCGTCCTGGCTGCAGAAATACGCAGCACTTATGGAAGTATCCCTTGCCAGCATAGTTACTTTGGTGAACGCTATTAACGATAGGAACCAACGCTCCTCATCGCGCGAACGATTAGTATTTCGCGACGCGTCTTCGGTTGAACGTTCTCGATTCTATTCACCTGCTGGCAACAGTCGATAGAACACAGGCCTGTCTCGCCGCGACCTGTCCCTAGACACACCTTGCAGCCAGGAGTCATCGCGCGTATTTATAGAACGTGACTGGCGATTGTGGTGCCATTTGTCGGCAACGAGTTGCTCTAATGATTCCATTGTGCTTCGCGACCGGCTAAACTCTATTACACCTTCTGCACCTGTATTTTCGCGCTACGGACCCAACGAACCACGTGGCTTTCTTCGCTCCCGTCGATTTTCGGAGATCATTCCTCCGTTTCAACAAGTGTCCAGTCTCTTCGTAATTATTCGCGAATAATATTTTTCTCGGATTCGGATCGTTTGGAAATTTTTATGTCGAAATTAAAGAACTTTTTATAAAAACGAGTAGACTGTGGAGCTACATGCATCTATCCCTAGTAGCACAAAATATTGTATATTCATTCATATAATATTAAAAAGAGATTCAATCTTTTTTTAATATTCAAACATACATACAATATTTGTTTTATATTAAGTAACAAATTGTTTTTTTAAATATACAGGAAATATCTATTTTATGTAACGAGAAGAATATTTTAAAAAAAAACATTATATGGATCTTTATTTCATATTGGAAGTAGAATATTTTTTCCTAATATACAAATAATATTTATTTCAGATTTTATTTGTCGGCTACTTTCTTGAAATTTGCCTGCGAAAATTAAAAGTTGCATAAACATCAGTAGTTAAAAAATTGTAAATTTATTTATTAGTTCTTTTTATACAAATATTTGTTCGAAAATCTTGAGGTAAATCACAATGTTCTTGTAATTCTGCTAGTTCAACACAGATTTTTTCTGTTAAAGAACAACAATAAAGAAGAGTTCTTTAATTTCCATAGAGAATTCATCAGTTTGGTCCACCGTGCGTCGTACAGATATCGCACCTTAAGAATCCGCGGGAATCTTCCCGCGGCAAAACAGAGGATGTTTCTTGTTGGACTTCATTAATTACGTTTAATACGTCCCGTGATTTAACGTCGACGTCGCGGTCGTTTCTGCGTTGTGCCTACTCGTAAAAGCCGCGAACGTCGGACTCGCGATGCGCCGCAATTAATGGACAAACGTCGTCTTGCTCTTTCTCGTTACTTTTGTCTCCCTTCTCGTCGCCTTCTTCCTCTCCCTGTAGTTCTGCCTGTCCGGTTCTGTCCGCCGAGAATTCTCTTAATTCGAGATGACGAAACAGTACCGGTTATGCCGCGGAGCTTCGCCAATGTCTCCGACGGCGATCGTTACACGAGGTTCACAAGACGTTTCGTGGTGGGAACGCGAACCGCGCGAGACACCATGACGCACGAAGCACGAGAGAGAGAGAGGGATAGAGATAGGGAGAAGAGACAAAAAAGTCTGACGATCACGAGAATCGGTCGAAAAGTATAATTAGAGATTAAAACGTTCACGTTTTCTCTCCAGTTCGCGTTCCAATTCCTGCGAAGTCTTCCATCGGACTCTAGACACTGGCTACTTGCTTCCTAAAAGGCGGAGCAATTTCTTTGGTTGTCAGGAACAATATTGCCGTTTAAAAATTAATTAATTAATTCATTGCCGTTTGAAATTTTGATTTAATCGTGTAGTACTTGACACAAGACATCGGCTAATTGGCATTATTTTTTTATTCTTTCGAATTTATTTTCATGACGTACTTTCTGGTGAGGAAGAAAGTTTTTTGAAATTATGACACGCGGCGTTTTTCCGGATAATCACAGATTTGTCGGTCACGGCCCATCGAAGCGAGTACGAGTAAAAGAGGCGCGCGGACTACCTGTCGCCGAGACGATCGATCTTGCGTTTATCGACGCTTCTCTTACGTAAACAACTTCTGTTACGTAAAAGTTGCCTGAACTCAAAGTAGACGTTTCATCGCGAACGCAATTAAACGTTAAACGATTTCTAAAGCATACTCGGTCCGACGTTCACATCGGTGTCCGTTCAAAGTCGCTGAACATTTCTTCAGCTTCGCCTTTCATTCGGTTGGTTCTACTCTATCATTGGTTCAGACTCTATACTGCCATCTGTTTTGCCTCTGCGAGCAATCCGCGTTAGTCTCAGAGAGGACATCGTACCTACGTACGGCGTAACGCGAATGTCGAAGCACGATGGGCAATCTTAAATATTTATGCGCGTTACGAGCGACGAGGCTTGGTTATAATCGCTCGCGATACGCGTTCGTCTCCTCCCAAAGAAATCACGACTGCAGCTGCTCTTCTTTCCAATTGTTTCCGCCAGTCAAACGACCGGTTTTACATTTATTATTTTCTTATTATTAAAATTATAAAAATGCTTCCATCAGAAATTATTCAATCTTTTTTTTTACTGGATCACGCCCTAATAGCACAAAAATATTGGATAAATATTTTTTTCAAATATTCGAAAAATTTTTTTTAAGCCACACTTTTTCATATGAGATAAATATTGGATCTAACTATTGCATGCATGTTCAAGAAATGCGAATTGAATGTTTAGAAAATATAAGCTAAATATTCAGAGAATATAAACTAGATATTTAAAAGATATAAAGTAAAAATTACAAAAAATGTGAAATCAATATTTCAAAAATATAAATTCAATATTTAAATAACATTCAATTAAAAAGAAGAAAAAGTTAGAAAAAAATATTTTTCTCGTAACATGAAATAGATATTCCTTTCATATTTAAAAAGAAGTGTATTCGTTACTTAGCATAAAATAAATATTGTATGTATATTTGAATATTAAAAAAAGATTGAATGTTGCCAGTGAAAACCGTGCAGGGGAAATTTGTGTCGGTGATTGCCATGGGACCCGTACGATAAGGGTGTGTTTAACTGAAGAAGATTCGGAGTCGTTTTATCGATGGATAAATGTCGCCGGCGCTAAGAATTTGTTCCCGGTTGAACGACGATGTTCAGCGACGGTGACATGCATACATACATGAGAGAGAGAGAGAGAGGGGGGGGACATTCGCACGATAACTATATTTCACGATGCCGCGGATACCGATGGTCGCACGGCCAGCGAGAATAGGACTTGGACGTGGCGCCAAGTCTCGTCGCGTGCGACGATAATGACACTGTATTACGTACACTCGTTTATTCCGACCGGAAGCATTGTCTCTAGCGCTCTAGTCGGTAGCTCCTCGTTCGTGCGCGCCTGCTCCGGGAGTTGGGAACGGCGCACAGTGGGCGAGAAAGCGATTTTTGTGGACAAAAATCTGCCTACAACTCAGTTTTCCACCGATTCAATTGAAAT
>CM052331.1:4189981-4234193 GCA_028455615.1 Lasioglossum zephyrum
ACGGGCTATCGTTTTTTACCTTATACGAGCATATTTTGAGCTGTACAAGGGTTCATTTGATAGAGAAAAGTAAATCTAGTAAGATTCTAGTTACTTTCTAGTTATCTCACGTGGTGCACCTTGCCTCTTAAAGTCGAATTTAGATTCTGCAAATAATGGATGCTTTTTCTGCAGAGTATACTTGAACGCGTAAAATATATAAAGCCCATAATTAATGGCATTTATAATAATAGAGAATTCAATGTGAATATAAGTTTAAATACTTTCATGTAAATATAATGACTTAATTTGACGTTCTTCTTGATCTCGAAAAACTTGAAAGAAAATATCGCGCTGAGCTTGTTCCGATGTTTTTCGGTTCGGTAGAGTTAATATTTGAAAAGAAAAACGTGGTAAAATGCATGAAAATGAGAGCTGGGCGGACGTTCGTAGCCATCGCTGTTGCGATTGCATAAATACGGCGAGCACACGGGCACGAAGCGTAGTAAGCAGCAGACATAGTAGTACGCTCCGCGTACTACGAGTGGCCACTAAATGGAAACTTGAATGAACCTCGACGCAATCGTTTCTGCGATTCTAAGCGCGGATAAGGAAATGCGCTGATTACGTTGACAGGAAGAAGAAGAAATAAGGTGGCGCGGTTATTATGTTGTGTTATGTGACGATTACGTGCGTGCCACGTCTTATCCTAATCTGCCGAACCGTGCTGCCGGAGCGTACGCGCTGATAACATCTCGGTTCTCTCGTCTTGTTGTACTCTGCTCTGCGGCGAGTGTTGCTTGCCTTCTATCGCGCATCGACTATCGCCGGCACTGCCGCAGCCATGAATGAAACGCTTTCATCGCGTCCACCGTTACCCCGAGAAACTTTCGGACCACTTCGAGAGTCCGAGGAGATCATGTACCGACCACATGCTTGCAGAAAGAACCCCGTACTAATCATATGGAAAATCTATCCCGGTAAAATGTACATATAATGTTTATTTTATATTAAGTAACAAATTTTTTTTTAAATATGTAATATCTATTTTATGTAATATCATTTTCTAAAAAATTTTTATATGTTGTAACTTATAAATGAAAAAATTTTCTCGATCGAAAATGTAATAAAAATTAAACATGTGATTTCGGCGCAAGGTTCGATCATTAATAACAGCAGCACCCTAGTAGCACAAAAATATTAAATGGATATTTTTTTTAAATATTTAAAAAATATTTTTTAAGCCACACTTTTTCATATGAGATAAATATTGGATCTACCTATTGTATGCATGTTTAAGAAATGTGAATTGAATGTGTTTAGAAAATATAAGCTAAATATTCAGAGGATATAAACTAGATATTTAAAAGATATAAAGTAAATATTACAAAAAATGTGGAATCAATATTTGAAAAATATAAATGCAATATTTAAATAACATTCAATTAAAAAGAAGATAAAGTTAGAAAAAAATATTTTTCTCGTAACATAAAATAGATATTTACTGCATATTTAAAAAAAAATGTATTACTTAATATAAAATAAATATTGTATGTACATTTGAATGTACTACTAGGGTTACTTTTCTGTTTCCCACGTTCGACAGGTTAGCAGCTGATTCACTACGCTAAGCGCTCGTCGTAACGAGTAGAAGATCGATGCTCGTTCATCGCTTATCGAACGAACCCGATAATTTTAATCGGACATTGCCGCAGAATTTTCGAATAATTTTCGCGCGCGTGAAACTCGTCGAAATTATCTGAGGCGTGCTTAGAGCTCTCTCCGATGTTCTAGTCATCCGTTACGAGTACTAAACAAACGGAATGACACAATAAAGATAACAGGTTCGAAGAAGTCCGAGATAAGATCGAAGAATTCGCGAATCTCGCCGCACACGGTTCTCGTCGAGTTAAACGAATTCGACGCGTTTGTTTTTTGCGAAAGGAGAAACGGTTCGGGCTGGTTGGGTCTTTTCGGCAAATTCTTACGAAACCGATGAGATCATCGATCCTCTTCCTAATCGGTGCCCCGCGGATTTAACCTGTTCTCGAAGGCCTTGCCTAATCGAAAAGGAGGAGGTTCTTCGACGAGTCGAGGCCGAACACGTGGACATTTCTGGCGAATTCGTGGCTTCTTGAAATCTGGAATGAATTATTGAAACGAATGACTATGGTGTGGCTTTGCAATGACTATATTGTACTTTTTTAATTAAAAATATTGAATTTGTAAATATAGAACTTATAAAAAGGTAACATATATATGTATATATAAATAATATGTAAATATATAAATATAATAATATATAAATATAAAAATAAATAATATATATAAATAAAAAAAAAGTATATAAAAGAATATATATATATATATATTCGATATTTATTGAGGCATGTTTTTTTCATACTGATTATGAATGGGTACGTATGAAAATGATAATTGACGAAGTCGCACATTTTCGCAAACAAACTAAACAAAATATTGTTCGATAAGCTTTAAAGTTTCATTGAAAAAAGAAATTGTTTACTTGATCTCGATCGATGGTCAAGCATTTCCTTGGAAAAGCATAGAATTCAGATGCGTCTGATATTTTCAGTTGTCACAGCTGTGATAAATAAAAGAGACTAATAAAATCAAGATAAGTAATAACTTCAAACATAATTAAGTAATATTAACGAAATCCATAGCAATGTTTAAGAATGGCTGGATATTACAGGAACCTCAACATTAGACTCGTGTTGCGATGAACGACAAAATAAGCTCTTAGATTATAAATAAACTACGTTGAGCACATTGTTGATATTCAAATAAAAGCATTTTCTATTTTCGTCCACGAATTCGCCGTTGTTCTCCGAGGGAAAGTTAAGATGACGACTGTGCGTTCGCGCTTGGTTCTCAACGAACAAATTAAAAAGTCGGCGCAACCGCGTACGACGTCATCGTGAGAACGTTCCTTCCATTCTCGGGTTCAAACCTGATCCGAGAGAAAGCTGGTTTGAACATGCTACACCACCAGCCGGCACGAGTGCCGGTCTGCTCTGAATCGACCGATTTCACGATGTAACGATGTCTCGATGTCTCGATCCAACGTTATTACGAATTCGTCCCGCCTCGGTCCGTCCAGTTGCGAGGCTAAAAATCACGTCGATTATTCGAATCGAATTATTTTTAGCTGGACGCGTGCACGTCGTGCTAAAACGTGCATCGAACGAGCTCGGCCTTCGCCAGCTGTAAAACTCCGTGTCACGTGTGAATTTGTGATTTCATCGGAAATTATGCGATTCCTTCTCTCTCTCTTTCTATTTCACACTCGCGTCGATATTACTTTCGATAATTTTATGCGGCGATAATTCTAGAGATTGACACGTGGATGAAGAGAACGCGCGTGGCCCGTGAGTCATCGTGTATTTCATGTTGCCGTAATCGGATATTTTTTAAACGGCCAATTAGAATCGTAAAGTCGGAAGATCGACAAAAGATTTAGGTACAAGTGTTTCCATTTGAAAATATTATTCGGTCGTGTCGGGATATATCGACTACACGGTGCTGCACTTTTGCGTACGACATTCCAGTCGTCGTGGGTGGGTCCGCGTTTCGCGAACGTATCACGCGATTACGTTCTCCTCGATCATTAGGTCAGCCGCGACAGAATGCAGACCTCGCTACCTGCGGAATGCCGGCTATTGATTCCAGAAGGATCATTATCAGAGAGGGATATGTAATCTCTGGTGCAGCTGGGAACGTGTAGTAGATGCTTCTGGGAAAACACGGGTTTTCAATCGGAGCAATTTTAATCCTGAAATTAAGACATTTCTTAAATCTAGATCATTTTTATTCTATTTAATCTTTTTGTTACGTTGAGCACTTAAAATTGCAATTCCTAGAATCTTTTTGGAATTCATAGAAGACAGACGGTTTTGATAATATTCGAACCGCAGGTCGAAATACCTTTTCTTCTCCGCGTGCTCGTCAGGCTTGTGCGAGAACCCGAAATCTCGGGAAACCCGACGTTCGGGTCGGGTCGGGAATTTTCGGTCGAGATTACTCGGGTTCCCGAAAGTATCCGGCTGCCTATATCTCTTGGGATCCCCATAGATTTCCGACTACACACGAATCGACACGAAGTTCGACATAGATATAGTCAGCCGAATACTTTCGGGACCCGAAACGTATCTCAAATTCGGGAACCCGACTATTCTCGACCGAAAATTCCCGACCCGAACCGAACCCGAGATTTCGGGTTCACGTGCATTTCGGCGTGTACTGCAACAGTTTGGCGAATCGGACGAAGAGAATGGTGAAACGTGCGAAGGATATCGTACGCAACTCGATAAATTCCATTAATCCTGGTAATAAGCAGTTTGCGGAACGATCGGGAACAGCAATCGACGCGTGTAACGCAATTACCGACTCTCTTCCTCTGGTAAATCTTTCACCCGGTGCGGCGCGGCGGGACAATTTCACCTTACGTGACGGCTCGCGGCTGGTGGATAGCAGGCCTAACAGCGTGCGGTGGTTAAAAGACGATAAAATTGGATTATAATGTATAGACGCGAGCTGGAATGCAGACTCGCGCCGTGCGCCGCGACAAATAGCCGGTTCTGATTCCGCAGCCGGTCACCCTCGTTTATTGCGGCCGGTACCCGCCGCACAGCTCGATGGCGAGACGACCCGAGCCAGCCCGAGTCTAGTCGATCCAACCAGTCGTACAGAGTCCGCGGCAATAACATCGACAACAGTAGTTATCGTGGCGAAAATGGGGTCAAGTACAAGTTTTACGAGCCTGGCCAGCAGACAAGCCTTCGCACCGCTCCGAGCCGAACTATTACACGCTATGTTTCGTATGGATCACACGCCTCGACGATCCGATCTCCCTTTTCAAACTTCCTCCCTTCGAGTCGAACCTCTTCCGGCGAACATCGCGTTGCCTCAACTTTCCTGGACCTTGAAAAACTCTAAAGCATTCGTCGGCAAACTGTTTTTGGAAAGTGCCAGATCATAACAAACTCGAACATACATACTCTAGTAGCATAAAATATTGTATACACATTCATATAATATTCAAAAGAGATTCAAACTTTTTTTAATATTCAAATGTACATACAATATTTATTTTATATTAAGTAACATTTTTTTTAAATAGGCAGGAAATATGCAAAAACTATTTTCTTGTAACTTTTCTCCTTTTTAATTTTTTTTTTTTTATTTAACAAGAAGAACAGGAGCTTCGAGGGGCGGTGGTGAGGAGGGCCCTTTCTTCGATTCACTCACCACCGCCATATTCTCGAGTGCGGCCACTCATGTTCTTGGCATTATTCTTCTTTTTAATTGAGTGTTATTTAAATTTAAATAATTTAAATATTTACTTTATATTTTTTTAAATATATAGTTTATATTCTCTGAATATTTAGCTTGTATTTTCTAAACATTCAATTCACATTTCTTCAACATGCATGCTACAATGATTTTTGAAATCTATGGGTATGAAATTCATATAATAACTCGTACGATATTGAAATGTGTAGTAATGGAGATTAGATACCGACATATTTAACAATGTAACGGTACAGAAATTTTTAGCGGCGCCTCAGAGTTCGCTCTCGGCCCACAGGGTCCCCTTCTGAATGTTTTCGATACCCGCCCAAGGTTCCGTGTTTTTTTTTTGAGGAAATTCGAAAATCGTGGGTGGCGGAATATCCGCGAATCTGCAGGAACGGCGATGTCTCGACGATTAGGACTAGGACGACGAGAATAACAGCGGCGACGCTCGAGTTGCGGTTGCACGGCCGCGTGTACGGTTTCAGATCGACGGATAGACGAATGAGAAAGGATGGACTGACGAACGGAGAAACGGACGGCGGGCCGAGCTAACTAACAAGCGAGCAACCGAGCGAGCGAGCGAGCGAGTGAGCGGCGGGAACGGAGTCAGACACCACATAGCCAGACAGTGAGTGCCGTGCTATTTTCAGGCCGCAGTCGTCTACCACGCTGGCAACCTAACCTTACTTAATCCCAACCTCAACCTTTCCAGCCGACCGAAGCTCCCTACCATCGTCGTCTCCCTTCTCTTCTCTCTTTCTCCTTCTTAGTCTTATTGTTGTTCTTCTTCGTCGATTTGCTACGCGGGCCCTGGGCGTCGTTTCTCTCTTCCGGCGAGACGACCGATTTCTGTCTGTTCCGCCGACCGTGGAACGTTGCGCCGTTCTCCATTACCATCGCGTATCGTGTATTATTTTGCGAAAGGTAGAAAGAGAGAGGGGGAGATTCGAGCTTGGTGTCGGTGACATTCCGTTCCTCGATGTTGCTCGTTTCTCGATTCTCGTTTCCCGCACCACGTTCTCGATACCCGCGCGAATTCTCATCTTCTCATCTTCTCATGTCGGAGTAGATATTTCAGAGCATGGTGATCGCGAGAGAGGCTGCTGGTGGCTCGCGCGTGTGAAATTAATTTTAACTCTGACACACGTCGGAGGCACGCGATGCAGAGTAACCGCGGGAGACATTGTACCGATAGAACGTTTGCTTGCTTCGCGGGAACGAACGATTGGCGGGTTCGCGACTGTTCGAGTGCCTCGACCGAGAACGAGCGATGATCTTGAAAACTCGGCTGTCTCTTATCACTGTACAGCGATCCAATTCTCGTTAATCAGGCTTGTGCGAGAACCTGAAATCTCGGGTTCGGGTCGGGAATTTTCGGTCGAGAATAGTCGGGTTCCCGAAAGTGAGATACGTTTCGGGTCCCGAAAGTATCCGGCTGCCTATGTCTCTTCGGGACCCCGACGCTTTCCGCGACATACTTAGTGTCGATTCGTTTGTAGTCGGAAATCTTCGGGGTTCCGAAGAGACATAGGCAGCCGGATACTTTCGGGAACACGAGTATTCTCGACCGAAAATTCCCGACCCGACCCGAGCGTCGGGTTTCCCGAGATTTCGGGTTCTCGCACAAGCCTGCTTACAGACGATCGGCAACGGACACTGGCTTGTCCATTGCAGTAGCAATTCGAAAATCTTCTCCACACTTAAGGGTATAATTAATCTCAATGTATCCCTCCAATGTACTCGTACCCTAACCCAGATCGAAACGATAGAACTACAGTAAATCCTTAAACACTGTTCGAGGTCGTTTACGTAAATGTTGTCCAGTGGCTACTCACTCCATTGCCTGTCAACGCTGTGCCAGCGACGGCGACCCTTTTTCGTCGCGCGATCCATATTTCATTCTGCCCTTCTCTATGTTCGGCTCTCTAGTAGAAGTCTCGCTCGACGTTGTCGGCGTGGTGTATACAGTCGTAAATTAAAAAATAGTGTCTTGTATACAAACGTTGTCCAGAATACCCCTGTTGGAGAGTATTGGAGGGTTTACTGTATATAGAATCGAAAAGCGAATCCGAGGAGTTTGGAGCGAGTCCGACCGTTCGGATCCTCTCGCGAGAATGATGTCGAGACCACCGGCTAATGTGTCCGGAGTGGACGAAGTCGTCCTGGTTCTGATCGGACGGCCGTGTTCAAGGCCGTAGAAAAAGTCGAAGCACGCCGCAAATGCAACCGCAACAGCAACGGGGCACCGGCACCCAACGAGATTCTAACGCGATAAGTAGAAACCTCGTTGCGGGCTACACCGTTGGTCCGCGTCTCCTCTTCTTTCTACCTTGTCCTCTCTCCTATCCTGTGTCTATCCTCTCGGGCGGTAGGTCGATTAGGAGGAGACTCCTAAATATCCCGGGGAAAGAGAAACGGCAGGAGAACCGCTGTCCAGCGGCCCATTGGCCAGAAATCTTCTCGCGCCGAAAACCAGTTTTGCGAAACTGCACCGGCAACCTCGTTATCTGAACTCGAGCACCACGGTTTCGCGTCCCTGTGCACTCGAAGCTAAGCCAACCGGTTTCGTTCATGCACGCCTCCTTGGTATTTTAACGTCCTCCGCTTCTTTCATTCCTATCCCCCTTCTCCATTTCCCATTGGCCGCCACCCTTTCGCCGCTTCTCTCGCTACATTTCCGAGGGAGCATATTAAGTTCCGCTAAACCGGTCGAACACCGCAACGCTTCACCCTTTAAACAGCAATCATCTAATACATTTTTTACCACGTTTTTCATAAGCTCGATTTCTTTATAAATTCATTCAAATATTCACTTTCAAATACGACAGAACTTTCCCTCCAATCGAATATATTGCATTCGCTGTTGAGACTGCCGCGTCTTTTAGGGCGAGTTTGCGGTTTCTCGTACAGGTGCTCCACGAGCCTCGCAAGAATCCTGGTGGCACAAAAATATTAGATAAATATTTTTTTCAAATATTGGAAAAATATTTTTTAAGCCACATTTATTCTTATGAGAAAAATATTGGATCTGAATATTGTATACATGTACAAGAATAAAGATTAACTGTATATTAGGAAAAAATATTCTATTTCTAATATTAAATAAATATCTGTTTCATAATGAGACAATAATATTTTTTTCCATAATACGAAATAAATATTATCTGTATATTACGAAAAAAATATTCTACTTCTAATATGAAATAATGATCCACATATAATATTTAGAAAAAAGTATTTTTCTCGTAACATGAAATAGATATTTCCTGCATATTTAAAAAGAAATATTTGTTACTTAATATAAATTAAATATTGTATGTATATTTAAATATTAAGAAGAGATTGAATCCCTTTTTAATATTACATGAATGTGTATACAATATTTTGTGCTACTAGGGAAATCTCTTTAGACGACACTTGGACATTTATTGGATTTATGATACTAGATTTATAAACGATTACAAACTTTCCCTCTATAAAGTTCACTTTATTTATTTAAGGTAGTCTTTACTCTGCGATTCGTTATCAGCGAGTAAATAGATAGAATAAATAGAGCCGATGGCCGAATATCGGTGGACGTTTCGCAACAAAGTAGCCCTTCCTACTTCGAAATTTTCTCATCAAGTCAATTCTCGAAATATCCAACAACTGTTAGCCGATCATTCGGCTAGAACCCCGAAGCTAGAACATTCCTTTCGAATTCCTAACAACTCCTGAGACAGAGAGAGTACATTGATTACCGAGATTACGTGGAAAAATGTGATCGGAAAGTCGGTGTACGGGGAATCAGCTGGTCGGAGCCAGCGGTGAAAATAGTATCTCCCGGTGCTTGGGAAATGGATAATAATGGAACGTCGGAGAGTCGGGAAGTACGGTCGAATTTACTATGGGCTGGGTGCTCGGTTAGCGGTCGGCCATTAACACACAATTTCTCTCGGGCCCCCGGTAAAGCGTATAGACAGCCTCGAAGGGTGAGAGAAACGGTGAACGTAGAGGAGGAGGAGAGCTGTGTTATTTTGCCGGTGTATTTATACAACGTAGAAGTCGTGTATCGCGGGCTAATGACCATGTCCTCGCGTACACCGAGACGCTCGTGTACTTTCTCGCGTTACAAGTAAGATTTTGTCAGATCTTTCCGTAACGCCGTTTAGAGAAATTTCTTCTCGGAAGGCACGTGGAATATGACGGTTCTTGTCTATCGATGCTGATGTACCATGTTGGAAGTCGACTAGGAAGCCTTCTGTATTTTTTATTGCATCAGCTGATGCTCCTTCATATTCTTTACAAAAAAGTATTAATCTATTTGTGTAAAAAAATCATTAGTTTCTCGACTCTCTGGTCAATAATATGAATTCAATGTGATAATGTAGTAGGAGAGTCGAGACTTCCTAACAAATTATAATTAAAATATCTCCTAAACTAATGATTTTTCTACACAAATAGATTAATACTTTTGTTGTAAAGAATATGAAGGAGCATCAGCTGATGCAATAAAGAATATATGATTCCATTTATAAAAACATTAGTGACCTTCATGTTCTTTACACGTCCACCTACAAAAAAATGTACCATCAGAATGTGCCCCTCTCAAAACCATGCAACTTCATCTGAAACATTGTTTGCTATGCGTAATAATAATGACGTAAATCTAGATGGCAAAATGTG
Organism: Lasioglossum zephyrum; assembly: GCA_028455615.1. Taxonomy (NCBI): domain Eukaryota; kingdom Metazoa; phylum Arthropoda; class Insecta; order Hymenoptera; family Halictidae; genus Lasioglossum; species Lasioglossum zephyrum. The sequence goes on from CM052331.1 coordinate 4,199,942, forward strand.
GCGCCCCACCCTGTATAAGGGGGCCGACCAAATAACTTACAATAATTTGTACAGAGAATTACTTACAGTAATTTGTCGCGATTAGTACTTTAACATACTGGTGTTCCAACATACCAGAACCTTTCTCGTCGACGAGATCGAAAATAGAGTCGAGGAACAACGAGACTACATCGATGCGTAAGCGGCGGGTACACGCGGTCAGACATCGAATAGAAAGAGTGGGGAGGGGGTGAGAGTGAGAGAGAGGGAGGGAGAGGGAGAGAGAGTAGGTTCTGCTCGTAAAAGGCCAGCCGGAGGCTAGCAGGGCGCGGCACACCGCTCTGCTCGCTACTTTTATGAATGAATGCAGTTCGAGTGGGTGTGCGTAGTTGTGACTGCGCCTCCGCGCTTCGGCTTCCTAGTATCGGCGTGTGAGTGTTGCCCGCGCTGCGTGTTCACCACCTTCCTGTACGACGTACGACATACGACGTACGACATACGACACGCGTACACTCGACGAAACGCAGACCCAGTCGCGAAGCCCCTTCGCGGGTACAAGTTCGTCCTCTTGCTCCTCTGCCATCTTGCTTCATCTTTCTCGTTCGCCATCGGTTCTCTTTATCGCGTTCGCCTTGTTCGCCTCGTTCTTCCGACAAGAACGACGACCGATCTTGAATCACGAGCTTCTGCACACACGCGGACACGCGTGTGAAACCACCACCACTGTTTCACTGTGCGCGCGCGCCGGTAAATCGGTTAGGCGGTTAAGCCAACCGCGTCCGTTGATGCGGCCACGTCAGACGATGACCTCATCGTGCGTTTTTCCGGCTACGCATTCTCTTCGTCGCCGTTACCTCAGACCGGGTCGTGTGTCTTTCCTGGAACCGAATTCAGATTCGAGTTTCGATTCCAACGGCTATACTGGTACCCAGGCTTGTGCGAGAACCCGAAATTCTTCGGGACCCCGAAACTCTTTCGCGGCCTCGAAACCGTTCGGGATCCCGAAGCGTTTACGGGTCTTACTCGCCTATGGCTCTTCGAAACGTGATCCCAAGAGGGAGAGAGCGTGTATCGAGAAAAAGTTATACATATCTATATCTACATCTATAGGTGTAGGCTCGCCACTCGGAGATGACTTCTCCGTACATAGGTATATACAATCTATACATACGATATATGTATACATACGATGCATACGATGAATCCCACAAGTGCTACATATTATTACGAACGTACAGGTATATACATATACAATATTATATATAAATTATATATGCGTGGATTAAAAAATGTCAACTAAATGCAAGTACCGTAATGATATTAATATTTATTGTATGTAAAGAATGGAAATAATTATTTTACAAAGTTTAACAAGAAAAATGTGATCTACATAATCAAATTATACATCGCTAATTAATTATAATTAAATTAAAAGTATATTATTCTAATGAGACAACGCGAAAATAATAATAAAATAACAAATTTGTTAACAAATATTTGGCAATTATAAAAATTTAGTACAAACGAGAACACGTGTGATGTATTTAGTATTTATTTAGGTATTCATTGAATAACCTAAATGAATACGGAGAAGTCATCTCCGAGTGGCGAGCCTACACCTATAGATGTAGATATAGATATGTATAACGTTTTATCGATACACGCTTTCTCCCTCTTGGGATCACGTTTCGAAGAGCCATAGGCGAGTAAGACCCGTAAACGCTTCGGGATCCCGAAGAGTTTCGGGATCCCGAACGGTTTCGAGGCCCCGAAGAATTTCGGGAACCCGAAACGTATCGCACTTTCGGGAACCCGACCCGTCTCGGCCGAGATTTCCCGACCCGTCCCGAACCCGAGAAATCCGGGTTCTCGCACAAGCCTGCTGGTACCTCTTTTCATCCTTTGCCACGCGGGTTGTGGAACGTTTCACGCTCGCTTTGTGCACCTTTGTTCCTTCGAAACCTTCGAATGCCTTGGACACGCAAACTGCACTCGAGTTTTTTATTCGACTGCGATATGGACTATTCGATAGGCGACTCCGATCAGTTTGGTATTGGGAAATGGGTTTAGAAAATCACATCTGACTGTTCGGCTAGCGGACTCGAAGTGTAGAAAAGAAATGAGAAAGTTGTAGGGGCGGAAGATAAGATCAGTCGCCCCCTTGACTTTAAAGAAAAACCCCGGCCCTTGAGTTCGACGAATACCAGGTCTATGGGTCCGGTGACATCTGGGTCTATTATTCTATGCAAGAGAAACACAACAGTGTTTCTCATGCATCACGAAATTCATTTTTGCACTGGCAGTTGCATTATCGTTACTAATAATCCAACATACGATTCGAGGTTTTAATCCTTATCCAAACGGTAATTTTTTACAAATTTGAAATAGGTACCCGGATACCACGTCGCGTGGAAGAGGGTTAAAGACGTCTGAAATTAAGCGGGCCTTACACGGTCAGTCGGAATGCCATTCAAGTCGAAGAAGATTGACATTCTGATAGAACGTGTAAGGTTAATACTGACGGAATTAATTTCTTTTTTTATTTGACCCACTGAAACCAATTATAGGTTTCTTTCGGCTTTTATAATTGGCTTGTACAACAGGTTTACAGTTTTAGTAGAAACACAATCTTAGTAGTAGCCGCTAGATAGTGTTGCAATCGTTTAGAAACTGAAAGATGAATTCGCGGGCTTTAACATTTGGTTTAGCAAAGATTATGTTCGCTTTTAGTGGTAGAGATTACTGACGGAATTCAGTAATTATGACGGAAGTCATTCTTGATTGACCGTGTAGTCTTGAAACAGACGTGCTAACGACATCCAGACGAGGTCGTCGACGTTCATATGTAAAATGGACGTAAAAAGAAAGTAAAATGAAAGTAATGTTGATTCTCCGTTCGCCTGAACGTTCCGTCGACCGCAAAAGGAAAAAATCCTGGTACGTCTGATTATCTTGATCGTTGGTTTCTGAACAGCCGAGAAACTTTGGATGGAGCTATCCTCGCGATAAGATCGACGGGAACAATGACGTTTTGATGCGACGTTCTCGCCTCTACTACCCTTGTTTGCGACAAGTTTGTCGTGGGCTTGAAACGAGCAGCGTAAATCACCGGAGTCTCGGACAAGTTCGAAAGTATTTGAGCTTGGTGGCTGGAATTGGCGCGAGTCTAACGTGTGGGCCCATCGCGCGGCGGCGATCGAGATCGGTTTTGGTGGCTACTACGTTGCCTTTCCACCCACCGGTCTGCTCGCGTGTGTACGCAACTGTCCCGGCACATTCGTGGAAACGGTCGAAGCCTGTCTTTCACCACAAATATAGCCGTGAGCGGCCGTTCCTGTCAAGGGAAAGGGAACGGGGAAGGGGCAGAAGAGAACTCCACCCGTTCAGCTCGCGGTGAATTTCACGGATTCCACGAATTCCGAGTCTCCCGTTGTTTTTCTTTGTTCGACGTGTTCGGTACAAGTCTTCTTCCCGAATCTCCTCGACTCCTTCAGTTTAGACGATCATTTCCAACCGGACATCCAAGTATATATATAAGATAATTATTATTGTTTAGGATGATAGTAAACGAAAATGTTTCTCTGTAAACAAAGAGAGTTTTGTCTTTATTCGTTATTTGACAATAATTATTTACACTATTTACAACCTTACCTTGTAACCACAGAAACGACAATTAAAGTTCACTATTCTCACTTCTCTGCCTACACTACTAATTTTGTTTATTAATTTTATTTTTGTATTTTTGTACGTTTACTCTATTGCGTAATCGTTATCTCTCTCTTCAATTCTTCTTCTAATCGTCTTATTATATTCTATATATTATATTCTTCTTCTAATCGTCTTAATATACTTTCTTTATATATATATACTTTATATTTTGGCTTCACAGCCCAGAAAAAGGACTTGGTTTTGTACAATCTACAAATCTCACTCACTCTTTTACATACCGCACACATGCACACTTAACCTACATTACACATCCTCCCGTAGTTGTCTTTGGTCTATTGCTCTTTTCTGACTACTCTGCGCATAGTTTCAATCTTCCTCAACCATCCTACCACCCTCTCCTCTGATCTGCCCTCTATTATCTCCTCCTCTTGTAGTTCGCTGCCCTCTACTTTATAGCAGTCTAGTAATAGAACATCGAAGTATATAATAACTAGACTGCGAATCTTCATACAAAATAGAAAATTTTCTTGTCGATTGCAGGACACTGGGGCCAAATAAAAATTGTATTCTTCTTTTAATAATTCTACTAAGCTGAAACTAATAGGCTGGTGTCCCTAAATAATTTTAACATGTCCACTGCTTTAATATGTACGCGCCCATTTTTTATTATTATTATTTATTTATTATAAACGGGCTGAAGCCCTATTTTACATATGAGAAAGATAGAGACTACTCGTATAAGTATAATGACAAAGACGTCTGCGTAGTTGTATTTTAAATTTTAGTAATGAATTATTGAAAAAATCAATACGACTATAAATAAATTTTTGTGTTATAAATGCATAAAATCTGTAATCTATATTAATACGTTTAGTGTTAAACGTTGATAGCAGTTCAGATAGCACAATTATTATATCGTTTAGCACCTTACAATAAAGTCTCTCCTGAAATTGGCGAAAAGGAGGAGGGGGTCACATGGGCTTCCTTAATTGACGGCAGAGTCGAGAACATTCTTGTCGCACACGAGTCGCACAATTCGTAACAATAACAGTAACGAAACTGTGGAAACTGGTTCTCCAGTGCGAAACGGACGAAGTTCGGTGCGAGAACGTGTCGAAACGAGATCGGTCGTGGTCGTTCCGACGGGACAGCGGACGCGTAGAAATCGCCTCGTTTAAAAGGAGATTGAAAAGCTGGCCGTGCAATCGCCAGCAAGAGCGAACACCCCGATCGCCGACCAATTAGCGAGGGAGAGGATAAATAATGTATCGACGCGAGATTAGATCGCGCGTCGCGTTAATTGGACCGCTAATTAATCGAGGTCGATCGCTTACCGGCTAAGGGAAACGGTCCTCGTTCGGGGCGGACACCAAGCAGGCCCTCTTCCAAAGAGAAAATTTCTCAAGTACATATATCCCGAAGAAATCCGAATAAAACAAAGTATGTATATGGGAAGCAGATAGGAAGAAGAACCGAACTTCTTTGCTTTTACCGACAAGCAAGATTACCGTTTTTCTTTGTTCAACCAGACGGTTAATAATGCCTTGTTGCGGTACCACTTTCTTTTCCTCGCTTCCTGTGTACCAGATTGCCTCTGCGTTTCTTTCCTCTTTATTTACCCAAGTGTCTCGCCCGTTCTCGTCCCGCTCGCACGTTTCTTCCTCGTCGTCTGATGCGCGTATCTTCTGATAATTTGCGATGAACCCTGGAATTGGAATCCAGGGATTCCGTTCCAGATCGTAGACTATTCGCCGGCGCGAATATCGTCGCGATTCCAAGAGGAAATCGTTCTACTTCCATCACGTCCTTGTCTTTACGACCTGCCCGAGAGACTAAGATAATTGTTGCGGTGTAGATCGCGATTCACAATCGACGAATTCGAAGTCGATCGGAAGCAATAAATCTGTCATCATTTTATTGGCTTTTTCTTTGCGGTGCGCTGACGGATCAAGATAGGCAGGATCGTCTACAGTGAGTCCTGGAATTCCGCGGTTAATTCGTTTCTGAATAGTGTCCTGCGCGCCATCGATGAAAGGTTATTAACACAATCTGCTTTGCACAGAGAATTTAGAGACTTTGCACAGAGACTTTAACCGACAACGCCTTTAACCGATTCCAGATTTGACCGATAACGAATTTAACCGACAACGAATTTAACCTACAACGAATTTAACCGGCAACGAATTTAACCGATTCCAGATTTGACCGACAACGAATTTAGCCAACAACGCCTTTAACCGACAACGAATTTATCCGATAACAAATTTGACCGTCAACGAATCTAAAATCCTTGTCAGTTAAATTCGTTGCCGGTCAAATCTGGAGTGGGTGAAATGTTGCCGGTGAAAACTGTGTCGGTGATTTCCATGGAACCCTAATTTAGGAACAGCCTGTACTTTGGGATTTCTCGATGCGTAAAATATCGAGGAGGAGGAGGTATCCTCGCGATCGGCAAGAAGCTCCTGTTTCTGTTCGAACCCGAGACACGTAACGTTTCATAGTAGCACGTTCTTGAAATATTAATATAGAACGTACACGAGAGCGGAGTCGAGTCGTGGCGATTCTGAAATATATTGCTGGACGTATCCTCGAGATCGATTGTACGCCGTTCCACGAATCCGTACGATTCCCATTCAATATTCACACGCCTGGCAGATTTAATTTGGTCGTACGACCTTTCGAATCGGCTGATTATAAAATCAGTGGACCGGTGGGGGAAGGTCGTAAAGGCTCTCCATGTTCGATTCACCGATGTTCGGTCAGTTCCCGGAATGGATCTCGGCCACTCGGTCAGCTCGGATCCTTTGAACCAGCTTCGTCGAGTACGTTCACACCTCCGTTTCGATCGAAACCCGCAAATATCTCCGATTAGTTTCCGATGGAACCGGATAACTTCGCTGCGAAATCACCGGATCAGTGTACCTCGCCTTTCGCTTTCGATTGTCACGTCGAGCTTTACTTGTCCAGAGAACTTGCTGGTCCAGAAAAATTTATTCAGCTTCGCTCCGTTGTCTCACCGAAGCGAATCGAACTTCTCCGAGCTTCAGACTATCCGCGGGAACCACGATGAAGATTCGATCTTCGATCGCTTGGCCCCGCACTACCACTACCCCTCGTTCCCCGTCGTGGAATGGAAGTTGGCCATTCGTTTCGCGGCCCCATTAAATATGAATCGTTTGCACTCGATGGTCACCGCGTCGATAATAAGGCTAACAATATTTATATTGGAACGACGAAATATTGTCAACTTATTCCGTTCAGGGGTACAATATAATTGGACCGCCGCGAAACTCGTTTCGATCGAATTCTTTGGGGTTGATTTTCGTAGAGAAGGGACAAGGAAGAAGAACATTTCTATATAGAGTTTTAATCGAAGAGAACACGTGGAATCGATCTGGGTTGCTCGCGCTGTACGATAGGGCGCGTCCACCCCGATTTCCGCATTTACTTCGCTAGTAGCACAAAATATTGTATACACATTCATATAATATTAAAAAGAGATTCAATCTCCTCTTAATATTTAAATATACATACAATATTTATTATGTAGTAAGTAATAAATATTTCTTTTTAAATATGCAGGAAATATCTATTTCATTTTACGAGAAAAATACTTTTTTCTAAATAGAAAATGAATCCTTATTTAATATTAGAAATAGAATTTTTTTTTCCTTATATATAGATAATATTTATTTCATATAATGAATAAAATATTTATTTCTTATTATAAAATAAATGTTTATGTAATATCAGAAATTATATAAAATTATATAATATAATATAAAAATTTCTTAATTGTAATAAGGTCCTTTCGAAGATGAAATGGAATATTCCCTCAAGCAGTGCACAGAAAGTAATAGATATTTCATAGTTTCTAATTTTTGTTATAACTTTTTCTTAAATTTGAAAATTTTATTGAATGTTATGTAAATATTGAATGAAAAAAATATTAACCCTTCAGTGCATGGTTTTTGTTAATTGGGATGAAAAAACTTGAAAGAAGGTCAGTGTTTTGTGTTTTATTTAAGCGAAAAATATTTGACAAAAATTAATACAACATTCTCAGAAAATTCAAGTTATATTTTAATTTATTATATACAAAATTTCTTAACTGTATCGGATATGATACACTACGCAGCGAATGGTTAATTTGATCTTTTTTGTACATACTATACGTATTTGATAATTCGCAAAAAAATTGAAATAACCCAAAACTACTTTCATAAAAAATTTCTCACTCACGAATAGCTGAATATGTCTACGCTGTACACGAGCAAACACTTATCCTCTTTTCTGTCCCATACCGTCATTAAAAAAAATCAATTTCACAATTCGAAATTGCTTTTCCGATTCGTCCCTAAGAATCCGCGCGCGAGCGAATCCACGTGGTTACGAAGACGGACTCGTGCGAGACGCATGACACGAGTAAACTTTTTCGAAGGATAATCGATTGGTTCGTTTGTCGGCGGGACTCGAAGAGAGAATATCTCGAGGGTGGTTCAGCGACGAGCACATCTGATTGGCAGAGAAGAAGAGTCAAGTAAAAAACAGTGTGTGTCCGTGCGTTTCCATCGAATACTTGGCCGGGTATCGGAAGATTCACCGTGATCCCGTGGCCGAGTAGCATCGCAGAGGGTAGTCAGCGGATCAAAGGAGAATCTCGAGAAAGCCATAGTCGTCTTGGAAAGCTCGTCGGTTGTGTCGTAGGAAGAACAGACCGAGCATACCAGCCAGTCTGGCTGGCTGGCTGGCTGGCTCGCTGGCTGGCTCGCTGGTCGGCTGCTCGATCAATATTGCCATGACTACGACGTGCAACGTGGAGGAGAAAGAAGAGGCGGAGTAGGTGGCGGCTGGCTGGAGAACGAACGGTGGAGGGGTGGGTGGTTGCTCATATTCCGGTTACACACGAGAGGGTTGAGAACCAGGTCTGATTCCGAGGCGGCGGCAGCGGGACGTAGGTACAGCCACTTGGTGTACGGAGGTTACAACGTAGTAGTAGTAGTAGGAATACGTACTGCTACGTCACGAGACCTACACCTTGCCCCACCGAGCAAGCCAACAGCCAACAGCCGACCAGCCAGCCAGCAGCCACCACTGTGTTCTACTCGAGCGATTCATGACGACGTAGAAACTGCTTCCTCGCGGTTGCGAAACAGAAACGCTGACACCCTGTGGGTGGATGGGGGGCATCCACCCATCGCGTTTCACCCCCATCGTTGTGTCTCTGCCGGGAAACTCGATTTTTCGAAACCCTCTCCACCCAACGATGCGAAACGAAAACCTAAATTTGAGCTGGTGAATATAATGTTAATAGAAGGGTGGTCGAGGACGAAGGTGGAAGTAACAGCATTTAAGGGAGTTCAATATACACTTTATTCAAAACTTCAAGTCTACCTTATATGTATATTATTATTATTATTATTTATTATAAACGGGCTGAAGCCCTACTCGTATAAGTATAATGACAAAGAAGGGACATGCACAGAAAGGAAAATTTTGATAGTGGTACAATCGATCCTGTGTAGTTGCATTTTAAATTTTAGTAATGCATTATTGAAAAAATCAATACGATTATAAATAGTGCATGATTTTTCAATAATGCGATTCATTGGATTAATTAGTCCATAAGTCGATTTTGCTTTAAGTGTTTGAAAACCCGCTCTTGTTCACAATTCCCGTTCCGGTGCGTAAAATATAAATATATTAAATTAATAAAATATATTAAATGTATTCGAATTTTACAAAGAGAGGCGAGACCTGCAGAGAAACGTGGTCTTTCTATCATCGATCCAGAAGCACGTTTCTTTCGTTGAGACAGAGCTAATTTTCGTAGAGAAAAATTGTTAACACTGTTCAACAATGAAATATACCATGAATTAATTAAGAATTTAAGAATTAATTACAACCTAATTTAGAATAGATAACTGAATTATTCACATAAGTGATTATTTGAAAATGCAAATTTTTCATATAGAATAATCTAAGAAAATACCGCAACTTAAAATACACAAGAGAATGTTGCAAATCGTCGGAGAAAATCGCAGCCTCACGGAATCTGCGATCTACAGTGACGCTAGGCATCTCTGCGGGGTATCGAGTTGCGCGCGCGCACGAATCTCGCGATAACGCGTCGCTCGCTACATTGTGGCGAATAAAACCGCGGTTGACTTCGTTACGCAGCTGGCTGTAGGCACCTCGCAAGGTTGCGCAACGATATTAACGTAGCGTGCGACGCGGAAAGGGGTGCCCGTAAAAAGAAGACGACCGGTCGTCCGAAAGAGAGATACTAAAAAAAAAAATAGTGTCCCGAAGTTAATCTGCAGCAGAAATTGTTGAACACGGAATTAAACGATCGTAAATGGAAGGGTTTCCCGCAGTGATTCTGCATGTTGGAAGGTGGAAGTCGTGTCTTGTAGAGCCTGTACAGTTGCAACAATATCGACGGGGAGGAGCGAGCGGAGTTGCACGCCAACGCGCGTGCAAGAAATCCCCCTCTTCCGGTCGCGGAACGCAACTCATAAATGCGATGTGTACGAGAACGTGCCCCGTTCCCCCGTTCCTCGACTCAGATGAGCAGATCGCGATTGCTGTATTGTCTGTTGTCCACCGGCCGAAAAAAAATTCTCAACTCGGTTGCTGCATTGTGGAGGCGAAGAAAAATTTGAATAGCCTAGGAGAACCGAGATCGTTTCTACGGATAAGTCGCGTGGGCGGCGGTTACCGTTGCACGAGGATTAATAACTTGCACGCATTCTTCGCCGGTTACGTTTTTGCAATTTCATCGAACAATTTTTTCGAAAGCTTCCATCGACCTTAAAGCTAACGATAGAAACTGTAGTAGTTTATTATGATCCCCTTAGGGTTACATTTCTTTCCCTTCTCCTTTACAAACTTATCTTTTGTCCCGTTGCTCTTAGTCTAACCTTGATATTACCTTATCTACTAACTTAACCTAAATTTTTACAATTAAGGCTAACGATAGAAATTGATTCTTGGTATTTCGATGATGAAGATTTCGTCAGTTTGACGGAAACGTGACAGAGCTAATGGAATAAAGGGATCGCTGGAACAGGAAGTGTACGCAGACGAATCCGTAGTTTTCGCGGGGGTAGCAAGACGAGGAGGATCGATCGATCGCGGTGGTTCACGTTCACGTTCAGGTTCGCGAGCGACTCGACACAACGAGCAGCCGCGCACCGGCTGCTTAATCGATCGATCTTTCGCTCATCGACTCGCACACCGAGCCTACGTGGTTTCTTGCAGCTTACAATGTTGCGCGTTCTGCCTTCGCAGACCGGCCAACCATGAAACAAAGGAAGTCGAAGCCTCGTAGCCATGACGACAGCGCTCGTCATTTACCAAACCGTCCAGAACCGCCGCTGTCCATCTTGCGATTTTTTACGGTCATCGAGATCTTCGATCGAAGGAGCATTTCGTTTTGTCGAAAGACGCGTGCCTCGGTTACTTTCTTTCAAGCACACGGCTTTCGACTAGATGGCGTTATTACTTCTCTCGAGTATCACTTTAATGTCCCCGCCTTTATTTGAATATTAAAAAAAGATTGAATCTCTTTTTATTATTATATGGACGCGTATGCAATATTTTGTGCTATAACACTTTTGTCCAGCTAGTTAGCATTGATCGCGACACTGTGCGACGCAAGAAAAAACCCTTTCTCGTACATTTTTCGATTTCTATCCACGGTGATCTACACAGGAACAATTATAAACAATTTTTGTTGTCTTGTATAGGGAACATCCGTCCCGTCGTCCACGATTAATTCTACCAACTGTTCGGAATTATCGCGTCTTATCAACTTGGTTGCATGCTTCGTAGCTGTTTGTAGCGAGCCGCTTCATTAAAACGCGTGTATTCCAGGGCGGCGCATCGGTGATGTATTGCGCATTCGATCGTAATATCTCTTCGTTATCGCTGAAATATTCGTAACCGTTCGAACTTTCGAACTTTCGCTGTTCCAGCCGTCGCTCGAATCAATTAACGATTAACCCAATCGATCTCTTCGCCAACACTGGCCTACAATCTTGCTCGTACGCCAATTATCGAAACAACGTTTAGCGCAACGATTTCGTTATTCTTCGCGCACGCCTCGCCAGACCATAATTCCTAGTTAACAGCTGCTAATTGCAACTCATAGCTCGCAACGAATAATCGTGGACTATCGAGTTGTTAATTACCGATGATCGCGTAATCGGAGAATAATCCGTTGTCGTCTTCCACGTCCAACACGGTTTTTCAATCTCTCTTTTTCGCGACTTTGTGCTCGCTGCCCAATTTTTAATCATTTCATTTCGTATATAGTTATTTCCTGCATATTTAAAAAGAAATATTTGTTACTTAATATAAAGTAAATATTGTATGTGTATTTAAATATTAAGAAGAGATTGAATCTCTTTTTAATATTATATGAATGTGCATACAATATTTTGTGCTACTAAGGTATTCTACTTCTAATATGAAATAGAGATTCATTTTCTATTCAGAAAATAGTATTTTTCTCGTAACATGAAATAGATATTTCCTGCATATTTAAAAAGAAATATTTGTTACTTAATATAAAGTAAATATTGTATGTGTATTTAAATATTAAGAAGAGATAGAATCTCTTTTTACTATTATATGAATGTGCATACAATATTTTGCGCTACTAGGGGACGGTCGAATGGAAACGGCTGTTCCTCGAAGAACCGACTCGTTTCCTGCGGGACGTATAATATTTCGCCGAGCGTGCATCGGGGCTTGTTTTTAATCGCACGGCGCGGCCATCTGATCGCGTACACATCGAGGCGGCTAGTATTTTTGCTTCGGCTCGCATTTATTACATCCTAAGCGACTAACCCAGTGCCTGTCGGTCGTTTCTTCACGCTTTCGTTGTTTCGCCGTTTCGCTCGCTCCTGTTACATACCTCGATGCTCTTCGCAGCCGACGGGTTGTCTTGTGCGATAATTCGCGTGCGCGTGAACTGTGAACGCGCGGCCGTGGCCGATGCTGCCACGAAGATCGCATGAGCATTCGGTCGAGTGCAAAGTACGCCGACTGCGTCGCTTTCAAGGTCGATAACGAGCTTCCTACTTGGCGAATCGTCGCGCGGTAAGAGATTTGTTTCAACACAATACGGAATTTAATATACAAATACATATACAAACAATTGACCCGACGGACGTTGTCCTGTTCGAATTTCTATAAATTTGTAAACAGACGTCGATAATGTAAATTCTTATTGAAATATTGATTAATACTGATTTTTGTTGTTGTCGTATTGAAATGCGATTCAAAAAGCACATTTAGTTTCTCTCAAATTTTCCATTTGTTCCGGGCAACTTATCCAATTTTTTTCCCTGAGAACCCTGCTCGTAATAGTCCGAGCATATTAAAAAAAATTTGGCCAAATCGATCCAGTCGTTTTCAAGCGATGCGCTTACCAAGGAACAGAATTTGATTTTTATTTATATCTATATAATAAAAATGAAATGCTGTTCGTTGTTCACGACATCACGTGAGAATGGCTGGACCGATTTGGCTATTTTTTTAAATGCTCGTTGTAGTCCGAATCAGGTTTTTAAAATAAAAAAAAATTGGAATAGTTGCCCGGAAACATGAAAATTCGGAAAAAATGAAAGTGCTTTTTTCACATTTTGTTACCCTTGTTACCAAACATTTTCTTATTAAATGACTAGAAATCGGTAAAGGGGGTTTCCTATGATACGAGACAGAATTCATTAAAATTTTTCAATTAAAATTCTTCTTGATAGTGAAGATACATGATGGACATCCATCTTTGCAGAATCTATGTAAAACCGGAGTTTTCTGTATCGCCGAAACGTCCGAGGCGTATCTAATTTAGTAATTTCTACATCTAACCGTTTCTCGTCCGCAAAATACCACTGACTTTTTATTATCTCGTTATCGTTATCGTTATCATTGTCGTTATCGTTATCGTGATTTCTTGATGACTCCGGTAGCCTTGACTAGAGCTCAGAGAGCAGAAGAGAAGAAAACAGAATGGAGGAGAGCACAGAATCGAGCAAAGCAAGCAAGCAAGCCAGCAAGCAGGCGGAGGCAGAGTTGCGTGGCGCGCGCGTATCTATGTTTAGACGGCCGGGTACGTCACATCCGGTAGTCTGCGCTCCCCCTGATCGTGTTCGCCCACTCTTTCGCCTTTTATCCTTTTCTCCTTAGATTTCGCCGTACTCCTTCCACCGATTGTTTTCCCCTTTCGTCCAGGTTCAAGTGCTGTCACGTGCCGTCACGCGCCTTCGCTTATCCCCTTGGAATTTTTACGAAACACGTCCCACTGTAAAATCATAGCTGAACCGAACGAAAAATGATGACTACCCGTCATCGGTTAACCTTGAAGCGCTACGGTAGGGCGAATAGTAAAAATCCATAATGGGGATGGCGCGTCATATTTTTTTTATTACAATATTTATTCATATTGCACAATGGTATTTATTAATTCAAATTAATTAATGTATGATGTACCCTCCGTGCCTCACAAGTCTCTTGGCAGGAGTTTCAAAGGAAACCGGCGACTTTCGGGTCTGGCCGAATTATTGCGAATTATTGGCTAAAGTGTGTGACGTCAGGGTTGTGACTATTGGCTGCGAGCGAGGTTCTCTTTGCCCCTGAGTCTTTCTTGCGAGGTACTAGCAGGAGGTCGATACTATTAGTAACAATAGGATCACCAAAGACAGTCTATTGTATCGATAGTTCTTATTATTATTATGTACTAGCTGACCCGACAGACGTCCTGTCCAAATTTCTATAAATTTGTTTGTGATCATTTTATGAAAACGTCGATAATGTAAATTCCTATTGAAATATTGATTAAAAAATCACTTTTAGCCATTCCCCAATTTTCCATTTTTCCTATTCCTATTTTTTTTACTCTAAAAACCTGTTTCGGACTACAACGAACATTTAAAAAAAGAAATTGCCAAACCGGTTCAGTCGTTCTCACGTGATGTCGTGACCAATTATACAATTAAAAAAAAAAGAAAGAGAAATATAATAGACTGCTCGTCTAATAACAAAGAAAGGACGTGCACAGAAACTAATGGTACAAACGATACGGTGTTATAATATAATCCTGCGTAGTCGCTTTTAAAAAAATTGTAAAAACCCAATAAAAAAATCAATATAGATTATAGACAGTGCTCGAGTCTACAATAATGCGATTCATTGGATTAATTAATCCATAAATAGATCTTACTTTAAGTGTTTGAAATCTGTAGTTCTCGATACACGTTCAAGTACGTAGAAATTGATTTGCGCAAGTATAGAGCGACAATCGATATGATTATTAATTTAAATAAAAATAAAGCTCTTATCGGATACTATTCTCCTAGGAGACAATGTTTCTAGGTTCAGTGTAGTTAATATTGTGGAGTAATAATGTTCAAAGAATGACATAGCCTTAGTAGCACAAAACTATTAAATGGATATTTTTGTTCAAATATTGGAAAAATATTTTTTAAGCCACATTTTTTCATATGAGAAAAATATTGGTTCAAAAAATATTCTATTTATAATATTCAACAAAGATTTGTTTTATAATGAGAAAGAAATATTTTTTTCATAATATGAAACAAATATTATTAATCCATAAATAGATCTTGCTTGAAGTGTTTGAAATTTTTAATTTTCAATATACGTTCAGGTACGTAGAAATTGATTTGCGCCAAGTAGAGTGAGAAAATCAAAAAATGATTATTAATTAAATTAAAAAATAAAACTCTGGTCGGCTAGTATTATTCGAGCAAACGTTCTCGGACGTTTTCGCTCGAAATTTTCCTATATACGCAGTGGCGAAGAGTAGGCGCGGTTCATTCACAATCCACAGTCGGCGAATAGTGGATTGCTCGGTGCTGGTTACGTTAGCCGACCGAGCGAATCGTTTCCAGTTCTCGTGCAACGCATAGAGGTAGGTTAGGGTCCAGCAGCTGGTTGCCGAGGTTCGTCGTTTGTCATTACGTCTCCAACGATTACGCACGCAATCCATACACGTTGCAGAAAAGCCAGCCGAGAGATGTAGATGTAGAGAGAGCGAGAGAGAGAGAGAGAGAAAGGGAAGGTGGGGGAAATGCGAGCGAGAGAGAAAAAGTATAATATTGTAAAAGACACACGATCGCCGTGGCTGCGCCACTCTATACTGTTCCACGCCTCTCCGCGCCGCACGCGGCATAGATAAAGTCGCTGGAAACGTAACTTCTGATTCATTCACGGAAAGCCGTTACGTAACTACGCTGCGCTACAATGAATTACGCCCGCGAGTGCATTATCGCTGGATACACCGGTGATCGTGCATCGCCGTTCCCCCGTTGCACCGTTGCGCCACCGTGCATCGAGATTCTTTAGCCGTGTTGCAACGTTCAGGTATGCGTTGCAACGACTTTTTTTTTCTTCTACACGATATTGGACCAAACTCCGAAGACCAATTAAGACGAAAACATCCGTTCCAGAATCCGTACAGCGACGGATCTTGGATACGGACCAATGCACTGTGGAATGGGAACCCGGTTTTTGTGGCGAATACTGTTGAGAGATTGAAAACTATTTAAAGATTTTTTAATGACCTTCATTTTTTATAAAAATAAAAGTTCACTTTTAATGTCTTCGATGTTTATAGAAGAGCGAATATCGACCAACTTTTATTGGAAACATTCTTTTTTTTGGCAGATTATCGGTAATATTTGAGAAATTGGGGATCTTTATGCATTTATGGCTTATGAAAATTTAAAAAGAAATGCTAGGATTATATGATTTCGTACAAGTTTTATTTCTTTTGTATCTACAAAGACTGTTTCCGTTAAAAATAAGATTTCACATCATTCCACTTTCTAAGATTTCTCTACAAAAATTCGAAAATGCGTAAGAAATGTGTGAAATGATTGTTGCTTTACAGCAAGAAAATTTTTGTTCGCTATATAGTACTTGAACAATTGCATTTTACCCAGGAAAAATGGGGTTCCAGCGTTCGTCGCGTCGTTATTGTGAAAAAACTAATACTACAACGGGCGCTTGGCGTTTATAAATATTTAACGCGAGCAACGATATCCGATAATGGACAGACGCGCGAGCTAATTGGAGCCTGAGCGCGCGTTCTGCGCGATCAGCTTTCAAGGAGCGAGTTCGTCGAAACGAAAGCGGTGAGGAGATATAATATTTCTTTTACTCATACGACTGATACGAAAGGTTAAAAAATCGACTTTGCAACGTTCGTCGTAGAACAAGGATATCAGCTAATCGGATCGAATTATATGTAGAAGGAATGCGTCAAGTCGGAAGTAAACAGCGAGCGGTTAGTATAGCCAGCTCGAAGGAATTTGCTTGCCGCTGCGACGTTCCGACGAATATACGACGCGATAAATTGTACCGTGTTTATTAACATCGATCACGAAGCGAATAATTAATAGTCCGCGGCTCTTACGCGGGATGAGCCTATTCTGAAATTGCAGGGTGAAACAGGACGAGCGGCGACGGTGATTAAACGCCGAAATGCCTCGTGTTTAGTTTTACCAATTATCTTCTTGTCGCGTCCGTTGGATTACCGCTGGTCGTTCGATTAAATCTCGCGGTCGTTAAGCAGTAATAGAATCCGTTCCATTAAAAAATACAATGATTTTATTGTTCCGTTTATTACAGGTAAGTCCGGCTACGTTGTTCCACGTTGCGTTGATCTTTCTGCGCGAGAGAAGCGGTGTTTCTACCATGGAAATTTATTTAAGCGAGTCTCGGTAAGTAAACGCAAAAGGTTGCCACAGTCGTTTCGGTTTCAAAAGAATGCTGATTATATAATTGATTAACAAAGCTGTATTCTTCAAGATTTAACCATCAAATTTTTATTTCAAATCGGGCACGAACTTATGCAATCGACTGATATACGCAGATAGAATGTTGTTTTTTGTTTATTCCCTCCCGGCCGCAAATATTAGGTTGTTGCCAATGGTATGTCCAATTTTAGAATTCGACTCTTAGGAGAATGTTTCGATCAAGAAATGCTGTCACAGGTTTATTATAAAGATGCTTTCATAAGAATTATAATAAGAATCGCGCGAAGTCTAACTAAATTAAGTCTTGCTATTCTTTTAAGGCAACCTTCCGTGGTTGTTATATGGATAATCCTTATATGGATAAAATACTGTATATGTATTGTATAATTTTACTTTTAAATCAAGTTTATTTCAACATGTGCCGATTAATTAACATACTTGTCGTTGATGGTAAAAAAGAACTATAAGATCAAGATAACAATCTTGTAAATGAAAAACGTGAATCAGCATAATACCTTACTTTTACCGTGATACAATCAAGTAACTTAGACTTTCTAGACTACATTGGCTACATAAAATCGCGTTTGTTTAATGTCACTGCTAAAAATCGAACATTTCATATGCAACAATCTATAAAACCGCAGCTACGTCGAATTCGTTTTGAATTCGCGGTAAAATTACACCCGACGCGATTCACCACCATCATTCCAATCGACATAGCGATGTAAGCAGTAATTACACAATCGGAAAGCGCGTGCACGATCTTGTACCGCAGGTGCTACGAGGTCACAGACATTTTTCAAGCTCGGGACAGCACGTGCTCGAGTTCCAGTTGCGACGGGGGAAAGAATGCTCTTGCGGAGTACGCGTACGTGTTTCGCGACCGTGGTTAGCCGAAGGGTGGCGCGAGCAAACGAATAGAACGCATAAAACGAATAAAGGCATTTGTCACATGCCCCCTTGATACTGCTGCTCCACCCCCGACTTGCTCCACACGCACCCCCTGGAGGGCAGTAATGTCGTACAATGGCACCCCTCCGAGCGAACGGTCGGACTGAAATCTTCCCGCGAACCTGCTACAATTCGATCGGCTTTTTTCTCTTCCGTTGCGTGGATCTGACTCGGATCGAAATTTTCGCCTAATCCAAAAGCTCTGGCGGAATCGTTAAGGGTGGAAAAGAAGTATCTTGACCTGGTACGGTTGAACCGGAAGTAAATTCGGAGGTTGGTCAATTTTGTTGATAGGAGGGACAATGTTTATACGGATTTGAGGTCACCAGGTCCAATAGTCTCTCGATCAGAAACTAGAAGGAGGGGTTGGTTATGGTTGCGCGCGAGGCGACAAAGTCCACGGTGGTTCCTCGGAGATCCTTACGGTCTAGAATCGTGCACAGCCTCCGCCTACAGAAACCTCAGCCGGGGAGCATCGATCTGGGCGTCGGCCTCAAGACACCCCCTCTTCGGCCGCCCCCTCTGTTCCACCCTTGCCACCCTTTGCTGCACCCTTGCTCCTTCTTCCTGTCGCTCCCTTTCTCATCGCGCGCGTTCTGTCGTCCTAGACTCTCCGCTCTTCCAACTTCCTCCTTTTCACCTTTTTATCTTCCAGCTTTTTTGCCTTCTGTGTCCTGCCAACGAAACTTCCCCGAAGTGGACCAATCGTGCCTTTATTGTTTTATTCCGTTGTTCTCCGTCGAGTGTTTACTTGATAACGACGAGATCGCGCGATTATTGTTATTTTCACTGCTGCCGCGACATCGAAACTTTGCCGTCGACGTTTCGCCGGACCGACGAGACCGTTTCTTTCGGCCATTTTAGCTCGAGAGGTTCGACAGTTCTTTCCTAGCTGTATCAGGCCTCCGACTGGTCCAGAAAATTCGCTTTTTCACGTTGTCTCTTTCCTTAGGATTAAATAAAAATTGGCTTCTCTCATTACGAGATACAGGAACCAGTCTAGAATGTCTGCCTTCCAGTTGGCATTATTCGGTTATGGAGAAATAATCATCACAGTATTGTCTTTTGTATTGAAAATTTTATTTAAAAAAAAAGTGTAACTCTATCTAACTCTCTACTCTCACGAGAGACTGTAAGCGATTGACTTTTTCATGACACATTCATAGGGCAGATCTCGCCAGAGCATCGGACTACGAGGGCTCTTATCTCTCTTTGTATAAACAAACAACTCTCGGTCCGGAAACCGAAGTTCCAAGAATCAATTCTCCTAATGAGATCAGTTTTTGTAAATACATAAAGAACTCCTTGGTGGGCGTATATTATTTCGACACTTCCGTTAATCATTTGAGCGGGTTGGAAGTAGTGTATCATCACTTATCGAGTTTTGGGACCACTGTAGGTCGAGCCGAACTGTCGATACTGGACTCCCTATCCTCGAGCATTGGTGCACTGGTCGGACTGGGCTAAGTTAAATCGACCTTAAACCTGGCTAACTATATTTTCTATAAACAAATAACTCTCGGTCCGGAAACAGAAGTTCCAAGAATCAATTCTCCTGATGAGATCAGCTTTTGTAAATACATAAAGAACTCCTTGGTGGACGTATATTATTTCGACACTTCCCTTAATTATTTGAGCTGGTTGGAAGTAGTGTATCATCACTTATCGAACTTTGGGACCACTGTGGGTTAGTTTTTGTAAATACATAAAGAACTCCTTGGTGGGCGTATATTATTTCGACACTTCCCTTAATCATTTGAGCAGTTTGGAAGTAGTGTATCATCACTTATCATGCTTTGGGACCACTGTGGGTCGAGCCGAACTGTCGATGCTGGACTCCCTATCATTGAGCATTGGTGCACTGGCCGGACCGGGCTAAATTAAATCGACTTAAACCTGGCTAACTTTATTTTCACGGACGCTCGGAACTAAGTTTGAACGAATCGACCTTTGGAAAGAACGCTCTGGTCGATTGTCTTACGAGACACCCTGTGCATGAGAGGCCGATGGTGTAACCAGCCGGATGGCATACTTACCCGCGACAGAGGGGAAAAAGAATGTCGCGGCTATTGGAACGTTGGTGGTTCGCGCGGTCTCGCTAGCGCTGTTGCCTCGGTGGCAGCGTTCAACGGTAGCTCGTTGTCGTGATCGTTGTCGTCACCGTCAGCGTCACCGTCACCGTCACGGTTGCATTTCGATGTTGCGAGACGAGCGAAGTCGAACGACCCTGGGGAGAACGTTCGTTTGCCTGTTGCGTCGCCAGTTAGTTGGCCGACACCGGTCACCGGCCGCCGGCCACCAGGCACCGGCCACGGAGCCAGGTACGCGTACGTGGAATCAGAGTCTCCTGGAACCTAGTTAAGAATTGCGTAACGCGCCGCGGGTCAATTACCTTAGGCACGGATGCCATTGCGGCGACGGTGCGCAATCATTGCAAAGTGATCTCGTTGCAACGCGTACGCCACTATTATGGTTGGCCTCGGTAATTACGTAAGCCACGCGTGTACACAGTCTACGATTTCGTCGCCGGCGCCTCTCTCTCTCTCTGTCTCTCTCCTCGGTCAGTACCCGATGTGCGCCACTTTTATCTTGAAATCGAAAGGTCTTCTTACATCCGACGAATTCACCGTCCTCTTGTTTGGAAACATTTATACAGGGTGGTCCATTTAAAAATTGGAATTTCATTTTGCTATAAAAAAGAAACGGCTTAATATTTTTCATTGGTTGAACATTTATTCAAAAGGTTGTTTCATTTATTTATGAAATATGATTTCGGTCAAATGACCACCACGGCTGACTTGAGAGTAGCCTACCCGTTCCACCCAGTTTTTGAGTACATTTTCGATGGTTACAGGCATAATCGCACTAATAGCAGCTTCAATTTCGACCTTGAGGTCTTGAATTGTTTCTGGATTATTGGCGTAACATTTATCTTTTACTGCTCCTCAAAGATAATAATCCAATGGCGTCAAATCGCAGCTTCTTGGTGGCCAATTCACATCAGCATTTCTGCTGATTATCCGATTTCCGAAGACTGGTCGCAAAACATTGATTGTGGCCTTTATCTGTTGCGAAAATTGAATTTTATATGGCTTTATAGCCAGATCTTTACGCAAAATACGCGTCAAAGAAGTGCGTGATATGTCCAATTGTGACGAACGATGACGTGATGATGTTGATGGTTCATTCCGCACACTTTCAGCAACAGCAGCAATATTTCCGATTGAGCGCACTGGACGAGTACGTACACGAGTTGGTTTATCCACCAACATTTCAGTTTCACGAACTCGCTTTACGAATTGATCAATAAATTGAGTTTTTGGCACATTTTTTTTTGTCAAATTTTTTCTTCAAAATTCTCACAGTTTGAGTTGAAGACTCACCACTTTGGAAATAAGTTTTTAATATTTCCCAACTTTCTTCAAGCGAATAGCGACCCATTTCGTAAATTTCAGAGGTTATAGTAAATATCTGTCACTTTCCGAATAACGTTTGATGTTTCTAAAGTCAAATAACTGATAGTTCAAATTCCAAACACTAGATGAACCACCCTGTATAATCACTAGACTGCGGATTTTAGGAATTCATGAGAAACATGGGTGGGTGTAATTTCAAACAATAAAGAGATTACAAGCATAGAGGAGTATCAATACCTTTGTTACAATTTGATAAAAGCACTAATGAGAAAAATTAATTGTTATTGTGTCTTGCAATGAACGCATACAATAATGAAAGATCAATCTAGGCTGCAATCGCCCCAAAAGTTCCAAGTTTATGATTAGAAGGCGTAATTTGCATTAGTTCGCAGCATGTAGTTGTCGCAGCTTTATGAAAATAGCCGTATAATGCAAATCACGCTTTGTGAATGTAAAAATGGAACTTTTGACGGTGATTGTGGCCTAGATTGATCTTTTATCTAGCGCTTTTCATTGCTTACAACCCAGTTTTTATTATCTTTGCATTATATCGAGAAATGGATACGAGCCTACCCCCTTAATCCTCATCAACACGATGTGGTACCCGGGTACCTATTTCAAATTATTATTATTATTTATTTATTATAAACGGAATTAGATCCTGTTACAAAACTGTTAACAATAACAAAGAAGAAAAAAAAATAAGACAACTCATCGTACAATCCTGCTAGGTTGTATTTGAAAATTTAGTAAAGAATTGGTAAACAAAATCAACACGATTATAAATAGTGCAAGAATTTGCAATAATGTGATTTAATGGATTAATTAATCCATAATTAGATTTGAAGACCTGCTCTTTTTCTCAGTTCACAAATTAGTTTAAAATTCGTATAAAAAATTAGCTGTGTGGATGAGTGTTAATATCGTGAGAATGAAGCTGTTTAAGAATCGCTGCGTCGATGGAACGAGTTGTTACCGGTTTTTCGTGTAGCGGATAAGCTAGTAGACGACGAGGACAAAGCGTCGCGTCGCCCTGTTAGTTTCGAGAGCAGACATTCCAGCCGATATTCTCGATTTCTTCAGAAAATCTCGAGCACGATTCGCGTCCTCGATTCGCGGTACATTTGTTTATTTTGTCCCCGTGGAATCCTACTTTTCCCCGTAGCCGGCGTCCGCGCCGCCGTTGCTCCGCTCTCCTAATGGGGACTTCCGTGACAAGTCCAAGATTTGTTGCCCCCGGTATAAATGAGAAGCGAGGATCGCGAGATCCACCGATAGAAACGGCGTCGGTGTTCTCCTCTGTTCTGTTCTGTTCTCTTCTCTGCCTCTAGTTACCTCGAAAACCATCGAGATCCTTGTGGACAGTGTCTCTAGGCCGATCGTGGCCTGAATCAGCGGACATTCCTTAGCTATCGGTGAAACGAGACTCCCGACGATCGTCCAACGCTATCCGAGAAATTCTGCGAACGTCTGCTTCGACGATGATTCCACGTCGGGTTCCACGAGGTTTCACGATGTTCCGCGAGGTTCCACCGGGTTCCAACAAGAACCCTCTCCCCGTCTCCTCGTGAATTTCAAGTTTCGCACGTCTTCGATCGAGCTTCGGCCTTCCTCGATCTCTGAGGGATTCACTGCGATCGGATTAAAATACCCGAACTTTTACCGCGATCATTTTTTTAAATTGATTTATTTAACACTTTACCAACCGGAAGCCTATTAATAGAATTTTCAATAATTAAGCTGTATCAAAAGAAAGCACAGAAATTTTCTTTTAAATTGCAATCTTAAATGAAACTATTAGAATTACGTTATTGAGAGTGACTTGTTAGTTCACAATAAAAATTGCTGTTTCCATTGAAGGTTGCACTAAATTGTTTTTAGCCATTTAGTACATTGAGTATATTATCTTACATTACATTATGTTACTTTTTTTGTGTTACGTTACATTGCGCGCAATCAGAGGTATATTTATATTCTATTCCTTAGGTTTAAATGGATTAAATATTGCACGACGGAATTTATTTTATCTTCGCTATTCAGCGCTTCGCTGAGATTTTCTAGAACGATAAATCTGCTAGGTATTGTTTGTAAGGATGGAAATTCAATCAAGATATGTTTAACTGAAGTTTGGACTAAGCAGTGGGGTCACATCTCTGGTTGTTCCTTCGTTATCATATTGTTGCGGAGCCTTCGGCGCTGTCTTGCCGGTGAACACATTATTATAAACAATAGCAAATATTTATTAAATACACAACAGTTAATAGTAGACAAATTTGTGATCGTTTATCTGTGCTCTCGTTTCAATGGCTCGAGAGGATCTGATCTCTTCCTTCTTCTCATCAACAACCTCGTTGTCTGGATACCGCAATATCGATCTGACGGGTAACTTCTCTCGATCTCTGCGATATCTTCAGAATATCACAGGGAGAGGCAACTTCATCTCGTGCCGTCGTAACAATATGTTGAAATTTACCGCGATCTTGCTTCTCTGTCCGTGCGTGCAAGATGTTGGTTTATCTAGAAAAATTCTAGAGATCCGAGATCAAGCTATTATCGACGATAACCACGAGAAGGGTTGTGAAAGGAATAACGATGCGATTATAGGGAGGAAATCCTGCACTTTCCTAATGAATTCGTAACGACGTGCAATCATCGGACGATTCGCGGTTACCTTGTTAATCATTTCTTCTTATACGAAACTTAATGACACCTTACGGCTAGTGCTCGTCTTCTTTTTCGTATAGTTTCTTTGTCGAAGCTGCGAAACAGCGGATCGGTCGATGGACTCGGAACTTTCTCCGTGTATAAGCTTCCAATGGATGTCTCAATATTAATAGCTAAACCAAATATCAAAGCTTGTCACTATATATTATCATTTTTTAAGAGCTGTGGTCTTAAAGTATAAATTTTGTCTGTACTGTTCTAACTAATCATGTGTCTGTATTTCAATATTTGTGTATCTCTAATAACCACATTCAATTTTGTAATTTCTATATTCTGTTTTGTATGTGGTGCATTTCGTTATTTTTTTTAATTATGTTGAAATAAATCTCATATGAGATTTTCTATTAAAAATTAAACATTTCTTCCGATCTAGAATACTTTCATACCTTACGATTTTTGAAATTTTATGGATATGAAATTGGTAGAATATCTTATACAGTACCTAAATGTTTAGTAATTGATTAGATACCGATATATTTAATAATGTAAACAATATTTTGAAGAATGGTACAGCAATTTGTAGTGGCGCCTGAGAGGCGACAGCCGAGTGCAAAGGGTTAATAAAAAAAAACTTTCTCCGTGCGACGCGGCCTTGGTTCGGCGGGACGGTCCAAACGATCGGATCTATTAGAAACGATAGACTTTCGATAAAATTCGGGTAAATCGGTCATCCGGAGAGCATCGTTTTCGATGATGACCAACGGATGGGTTAATTGAGGGACAAAGTTGGGAATTTAGTTGGCCATCAATTTTTAGTAGATCTTATAATCGTCCGTTTTCTCGTGCGATGCTAGGACACGGATCGTTTATCTGTCGAAACGACGGCCGTCGATATAATTTCGTTTCGACGTTGTTTTATCGTCCTCGGGGTGAAAACGAGAAAAGTTGACAGTTTTATTTTTAGAGAGAAGCCTGGCGTGGAAGTTTCTTGCTATTAGTAGTAACTTTCTATTGGCCGTATTTAGTTTCGAATAATCGAAGCGGCGCATCGAGCGGAGTAAACGCCGCGTCGCGTCGCCCCGGTTATTATAAAATAGCCATACGACGGTGCGTGCAACGCGATTGTCAATTAAACGTCGGTCAAGTAGTCTATTTGTGGAAAGTTACTGTAGGTTTGTGAAAGCGGACGGTCCGGTCCGGCCCGTCTCGTCGATAAAGGACGCTCGAAGCCGCGTAAACAAACGCGGAACAAGTGTTCCTTTGAATCACGTATTGACTCCGATGAACGTCCGAGTTGCGTCTTTGCAATTGCGCTAAAAATTGCACATTATTGTTCAAAACTATTCTTTCTTTTTCGCTAATTACTGAGATGTCACCAATCAGTATAAATTACGTTCCTCATACGAATTCGAACATCCCGTGTCTAAAAATTAAATTCGCTATTTCGGCACAAGGTTCGATCATTAAAAACAGCAGCAAGTTTGCAAATTAATTTAGCTCAACGTTTCGATCTCTTTATGGATCTTTTTCAAGAGATACATTTTTGCGTCTACAAAAAAATCATATGTAATGTAAATATTTTTAGTCGGAAAAATATATCCGTATCTAATCAATTACTAAACATTTAGGTATTTTATGAGATATTATACCTATTTCATATCCATCGAATTTAAAGAAAAATCATATGTAATGGAAATATTTTTTGTCGGAGGAATTGTTCAACTCTTTTTCGAGTTAAGAGTTTTCGAGAGCGTCCGAATATTATGGGAGTCCCTCTAATAGCATCGGACGGCATTAAATACCATTCATTCTCTCGTTCACGAACGTGAACCTTTAATCGGCGGATTGGTCGATAGGTTCGTCCATTTACCGAATGCAATTTCATTCGTAGCCGGCTCGCGTTGTAAAGTACCGGCATACGTCGCGTCGCGCAACCGAGCCAGTCGATCGTAGAACCAGCATGAATCGTTAATGCGTCGATGGCGTAAATATCGACGATGCCGAAGAAAGCAGCACGGTCGATGATGTTCCCGGTAAATGGGAATTACGATTGGTTCGTATTCTACGACCTACATCGCGTGCGTGCACGTGTTCCCCGACCGATATACACGAATTTTTTCCTGACAAAATCAATGCGGGTTTCGTGACAGCAACGCGATACTTCCCGATCTCTCTCGAATTCGGCCAGTGATTAGCCTAATTAACCGATATCTGACCGGAAGTCGTTTCAGCCAGTCGTGTACGATACTTTCGCGTGTCGCACACTATTTCCTGCACGCGGGATATCTTTTTTAAATCACGATCGACTATTTTCGAGTTTGCGGTCCAATCTACGCGCTCTTAATTGCTTACCGTTCCCATGATAATTATTTATTTGTATGATAATACACAACGCACAGTGGGTTGAAAAAAAAAGCGGACAAAAATCATTTTTGAAGTTGTTTCTATGTTTTATTCATAAAAATAAGGTTTTTTTTAGAAACGATTTTCTCGAATTTGGACATACAGATTATTAATTGTTATTACATAATGAATTCTGTATAATTTACTTGATGTTAATCACTGGATCATATCTCGTAGTCATCCTCTTCATTGTCGTCTTCTTCGCTGTCGTCTTTTTCATTGTTGTTTTCTTCACCGATGTATAAATCCTCTTCTGCTTTCAATAGCTGTAACACTTCTTTTGACAATTTTGATACTGATTTCTGTGGTATTTGTTGGTGTGAAATGACTGGATCGGATGTTGTCAACAGCCTGTAGAATAAATCACGGTTGGTATGGTACCTGGAACGTTTCTGAGTATGTTCTCTTCTGAACTGTTTCACGTATTTATTTTCAGCTTCCATAGATTCTTCGGAAAGTAAAAAATTATAATTAGCTCTAAAAAAATGACATAAAAACAATTTTTTTTTTGACATCGTGTCAGCCCCATTGTATCATTCAGCTTTGTCCTTACCATATTTCACGTATCCTTAAATGAAACGATATTCTAAGAAATTCAGGAGAAGCTACTTTTAGGAATTTTTATTGAATTAAATTAAATAGGATACAGTGGAATGGAATTTTGAAAAAAAAAAATAAGTTAATAATACAATTTTACATTTTTTGTTTAGTCAAAAAAAAAAAAAGATTTTTCTCCGCGTTTTTCTTGTTTCAACCCACTGTGCGTCGTCCAAGTGGAAACCGACAGAGACAGATATACACGAGAACATCGTATCTCGGCTGAGAATCGATTTGTCGGGAAAAACGAGCGGCCGAGTCCACGGAGGAGGAGCCGAAAGAGTAAACGCAAATAGCAGTAGGCCAGTAGACATTAAATTTGCATTTATATTGTATTCCGTAATTTATGACACAGACTTATCTCGTGCAGTGGATGTACGTGCCATAATTGTTTTCTCTGCGCGTATATAAACGGCAATCCCTTATGTTAGCGGCTCTCGGGGGTCTCACGGTCGCTCAAACTATGCGGGCAAAAACAATATAACGGGTGAGCCCTTGAACAGGGCTGCGACACCGTGGTGGATCTGTAAAAACAACCGACGTGATAGTCTGACACGGCGAAAAGTCCGCACGGTTGACAAAGTGGCCGTCGATTCCTGTCGGTCATACCTGTTAGCTCCGTACCTGTTAACGCATTCGAACACGCTTCGATATGCGAAGGCACGCGCGGCCCGAACCAATACCGTAAACACCGACGGGACTCCGTGTAACCGAGGAAGACGCCTGCGTCCAGCCGTGTAAAAAATCACGGGTCAATTAGGCGCGCGAGCGTGCGTGGGCGTTCCCTCCCGTCAAAAGTTACCGCTTCCCTTTCCGCGTCGCGCAGGAGCTCGTTTTTTCCTGGACAAAATTATTATTATTATTATTTATTATAAAAGGGCTGAAGCGCTATTTTACATATGAAGAATATACAGACTACTCGTATAAGTATTGGTACAAAGAAGGGACATGCACAAAAAGGAAAATTTTGATAGTGGTACAATCGATATTATAGTTGCATTTTAAATTTTAGTAATGAATTATTGAAAAAATCAATACGATTATAAATAGTGCATGATTTTTTAAAGAAAATTCAATTTTTCGACTTTGAATCTGCAGCAAAATCTTTTCTTTCTCAAATAAACACTTTAGAACCTCGAAATTCAAAATATTCGCTCTTCCAGATAACTTTCCGAGCAGACGTACCGTTTGAGGTTCGAAATTATGAAATTGGAGGGACAAGTAAATAGTCTAATTATTCCTTTACCACAATTTTTTAAGTATTAACATATATTCTGTAACTCTTCACCGCATGAGCGTTTTAATTTGGATGAAAAATTTGACAGGTCAGTTTTTATATTCTATTTCAGAGAAAAGTATTGAAAAAAAAATTGAAACATCATTTTCAGAAAAATGAATATATGCATGGCATGAAAAACACATTCTTAGTTTATGATACACCAGATTTGTTAATTGTATCAGATATGATACTAACCGGTATCAAGACGAATCTAACGAGCTTTAATAATATGTCCACACTGTCCAACAAATTTAAACTTTTTTTGTTTTCATATAACTGTTGGGCGGGTCTTATAGAGTTTTTTTTCGCGCTGATTTCGAATCTGTCCTTAATTTTTTTCCTACACGCAAAGTGTTTTAAAAACATGACTTTGAAAAAAAAACCTATTTTTCAACTTTAAATAATTATTGTAATGTTATTATAAAAGATATTGTATTGTCCTTTGCAGTAAAAGATTCTTTAGACTTTTCCGAATCCAGTGATGTGCAATAGTAATAAGATCTACCCAACAGTTATATGAAAACATTTTTAATGTTGGACAGTGTCATTGAGTAATTCCCTTCGTCCCGATTGGTTACGCTTTCCGCTTCAAATTTTCGCATCAAGGAAAAGCGCAGATTTCCGCGAGCTTTTGCGGTTCGATCGCCGGACGTCCGAAGCGTTATCAGGTCGCATAACATCCTGCAGGAAAACCGCGTTGATTCGCAACAAATCGGCGCCACTCCCAATCGTAAAGCTTCGTTGCTCGACAGCGTTGTCTACATTGAAATAAACTAAAAAAAATGAATCGCACGCATCGAAATGAAACGCATTGTACAAGAAGGAAGTTTTTAACGGGCTACGCTTTATGGATTCGTTCCTCTGTTCGTTCATCGTATTTCGCGGCGCTCATTGTTCTCCATGCTTGTGCCGCGATTCGACTCGATTAGCACGACATCTATTGTCGTGGTTCTTTCTTCGTCCTCTCCTTCGTCTTCTACATCCCCCTCCATTCTTTGTCTTCCTTTCCGGTCGCGATTTTATATCTCCGCGTAATCAAAAGGGTGCCACAGTCGTTTCGGCTTCAAAAGAATGGTGATTATATAATTGATTAACAAAGCTGTATTCTTCAAGATTTAACCATCAAATTTTTGCTTCAATCACTTATGCAATCGACTGATATATGCAGATAGAATGTTGTTTTTTGTTTATTCTCTCCCGGCCGCAAATATAAGGTTGTTGCCTATGATATGCCCAATTTTAGAATGCGACTAATTTAATCAAACTAGCAAAATTGCTTTAATTTATTTTCCGATCGAACCTTTGCGCCGAGATCATCAATACACCTTGTTATAAACAACCTTACGATCGATGAAAAAACAAACACGTTTAGAATGCGACTCTTAGGGGAGAACGTTTCGATCAAAAAATGATAGTACAGGTTTATTATAAAGATGTTTTAATATGAAAAACGATACCCATGCTCATGTGCCGCGATTCGACTCGATTAGCAAGACATCTATTGTCGTGGTTCTTTCTTCGTCCTCTCTTTCGTCTTCAACATCCCCCTCCATTCTTTTTCTTCCTCTCCGGTCGCGATTTTATGTCTCCGCGTAATCTCGCGGCGGTTACGACCGTTTTTATCGTGGCTTTTAGTGTGCGCCGCCGGCAATTGTAACGCCAATATTGTTTTATTTACCTAGCTAGTTATTAATCTCCGCCGGTGAAACATGAAATTGGTTTCCTAATATAGAATCAGAAAGCTGTCCCCGATGGTTTGATGGAAGTATAGATCGTTGCTTCGATGAGATTGAACGGTCCGTGGGAATGCTGCCGGGGAACGAGTCGAAAATTGGACTCGTCGCGTCGATGAATCGTTGCTCACTCTCCTTCGATCGCGATCCAGTGTAAGGAATATATAATTAAACTATTCAGTTATTCCTTCAATTTCATAATTTTCAACTTCGAACGCTGCATCTCCTCGCAAAGTTATCTGAAATACCTAATATATTGAATATCGAGGTTTCAAAGTGTTCTGATTTGAGAGAACAAAAATTCTGTTAAAATTTCAAAGTCGAAAACTTTAATTTTGCCCAGAAAAACCGAGCTGCTGTATCACTGTAAGACGTTGCTCAGCAAAAACAATTCTACTTCGAGATTTCTCTCTCGACGACTAGAATTCAAATTGATTCAGCAATTCTAGGAGTCTACGAATTTGCGGAAAGGTCGACCTTGCTGGACCGCGTCCAGCTCGAACAAATACTATAACGAGAAAGAATTAATCGATCTGTGGACGGTTAGAAAGACATCGTGGCGCGAAAGATCAAGTATAATGTCCGGTGTACCTGCACTTGTCGACCGCGGATCAAGATAAACACGCGGAAACGCGGGACATCTTGACACTTTTAATTATCGAGAAACGAGTTATAGGAGGAAAGAGTAGCGATCGCGACGAGGTCCTTGGTTGTCGCGTGACACGCGTCTGCTGGCAGGATTGCGCGAAATGTCATTAATATTCCGAAGGACGGAGAAGATCCACAGGAACGATAAGCAGCAGGCTAACACAATACGCTTCGCCTTTCTCTTCGAATGGGTAATTAGACGAAAATTTATCGATTACCGCTTTCGCAAGACATTTTTCAAAGAATCACGACAAGATGTTCAGTTTCAGAGACCATTAGGTCCCGTTTAAGTAAAAAGAACTAATAAATCAATTTAGAATTAAAGGATTAATTTAGAATAGGCCCACATTCGTCTTTAGACATATGACTAACTCAATTTCTAGTCGGGGTGGACCAAACTGATCAATTCTCTATGGAAATTAAAGAACTCTTGATAGGAATGAGATAGACCAACAATTTCTTTTTTTTTTTAAATTAAAGCTGAAACGTTCGCACGAACGTTCTGTAACATAAAAAATCTGTGTCGAACAAGCAGAATTACAAGAACGTGATTTACCTCAAGATTTTCGAATAAATATTTCTATAAAAAGAACTAATAAATAAATTTAGAATTAAAAGGATAAATTTAGAATAGGCCCACATTCGTATTTAGGCGTGCTTATCTGAATTTCTAGTCGGGATCCAACGAACCAAATATCTTCTGGTATTCGTAGCGCTACGATTCGCCGTAACGGCGTTGCGTCAAGGAAGAACTTGTTCCCCTTCCGGAAAGTCGCATCCATCATCGCAGATTAATCTGTCGCGTCTATCGCGATCGATCTGGCCAGTTCTATTCGAACGAGAGGGACGAGACACGGAACTCCGTTAGACTGGCGACATGAAGCGAAAGAGGGGAGAGACGAAACCGCTCTTCTTCTTCCTCTTCTTCCGCTTTTACTTCCACACTCCTGCTTCTTCCACTTGTTCTTACTTTTCTTTTTCGTCTGATTAATTCCCACGATATTTCTCGCCTAATCCCTTCAACCATTTATTCTTCCGTGCCAAGGTTCCCAGATTCATTCCCCGGGAAATAAATCGCCCAGAAAATTAGCGTGTCTCGCGAGATGCGAACGCGAGATGCATTGCTCCTCGGAATTTTTTTTCACCGAGCCTTTTATTTCCTTGGCCGAACGGTTGATGATGGACGACGTCGATGGAAAATATTATCGTTACCGTGACGAACTTTATTCGGTAGTTTTCGTCGCTTTCGACACGTGGCTTTGCTGGTGTGCGTCGTAGCTAACGGTGAACGATGTCCGATGGGTGTCCCGCTAATTAAAGCGGTGCTTCTTCCTCCGACTCGCGGTATTTTTCGACCTCGATTGGTCCCAGACGCTGACCAGGTAGATAGGAAAGCGGTGATCGTCGACCTTCGCAACTTTGACGGAATCGTCCCGAACTTAGACCATATATACTAATAGACCCGGCATAGGTATAGTATGTTTATAGGAAAACCGACTCTGTAGCTCGGCAAAGATAACGAACGTCGTGACGTCACATTCTCGAAAGATTTATAACTTATGCTCATCGACACACAATTAATAATAAGTATGTCCAAATTGGAGAAAATCGTTTGTAAAAAAACCTTATATGATTTTTATGGGTTTGGAATTAAGTAAAATATCATTATTCATTGAGCACCTCAAAATCTATAAAACGGTACCATTTTTATTAATTTAAACATAGAAATAACTTCAGAAATGATTTTTGTCCGCGTTTTTTTTATTATTGCCCGTGTATTGCCGTGTACCCAGTACACGGAAAGAATGGACAGGATAATTTCAAAGAATTTGCCATTGTATCATGAAATAATCAATTATAAACTGTATTTAAGATACAGACTCTGAAGATTAATAACTTCCGCATATTATGCAACATGCAAAATATACATTTACAACATTTGAAGGTCATACTTCTAGTTTTACATAATTTACTTTTACCTCGCTTGTGAGTAGTTATTATTAGACTGCGGATCTTTCTGCATTTATAAAGAATTGAGTAGATGAAATTGAACATTGTTGAAAAATTTTTCAAATTGAAAATGTCAATATATTTTTTCTGCTCTATTAAGCAAACTGAAGCAAACGAACTTGTTCACGTTATGGTCCAAGTGTACAATGGAGTAGTGTCGGCGTCGGTTTGCGACGTGGAATCGGGCGGGGCTGCTCGCGCTACACGGTAGTGCGCGTCCTTAAGTCATTATATTTACATGAAAGTATTTAAACATATATTCACATTGAATTCTCAATTATTATAAGTGCAAATAATTATGGACATATATATATTTTATGCGTTCAAGTATACTCTGTAGAAAAAGCATCCAGGTTTCGCAATACAGACAGAGCCAGAGCAACGCCTCGCGGGTCAATCCGCGTCCCTGAACGACGTAAACGTTTGTGGCACGCTAGGGTGTTCGTACACGTCGATTGAGCCGATAGAGATGGATTCAGGAGGAAGTTGATCGCGCGAAGAAGATCATCGGTCGACCCCGAAAACGACCGGGTCGAAATATACGGGGACCACCTGCCACGAGTGAATGCCGGGGCCTCGACGGTGCAGGTTCGTTCGATGTAAATCGGGAAGGGGAGCATTTGGGGCGTTGGACCTTGGCGGCAGGTGGCCCCTATCGGTAGGAGGACGCGGGAGAACGCGAGAGGACGCCGAAGAGGATCGTGCGCAACGTTCGAACGATCTCGCGATCTCGCCATCGGGGGAAGAGATCACACGCGCGCGGGATGCACGCGAAACAGAACGCCGGCATTCAACAACGACCGACCGACCGATCGACCGACCGACGCGACGGACGGACGGACGGACCCGCTTACCTTGGCGAGGTCCTTCCACTCGCGGCTCTGGAATGCAACGAGCTACGCGGACCGAAGAAAAAGTACCGGGCAGCGAGGAAGAGAGGAGGAAAAGTAATAAGACGAGTAGGACGATTACGGGGAAGAGAGTCAGAGGTGGTCCAACGCGAGAATCGCGTGAAAAGGAACGGACCGTGAACGGCGTAGTAGTGAGAAAGATAGGAATGGACGAATAAATAGAAAGGCTGGGGAGAACAATCATAAGAATTAAATAAAATCT
>CM052331.1:4234293-4256756 GCA_028455615.1 Lasioglossum zephyrum
GTGAGATACGTTTCGGGTCCCGAAAGTATCCGGCTGCCTAAGTCTCTTCGGGAACCCGGGTATTCTCGACCGAAAATTCCCGACCCGACCCGAGCGCCGGGTTTCGCGAGATTTCGTTCGAGAGTAGATCGTCTACGAGAATAATTACGATTAATCCGTATCCGACTATTACATCAGAGTTTCGCGAATCAACTCGAATCGACGAGTCTAGATAGCAGCGTATCCGCCGAATCGGCGCGTCTATTTCCTGGGAAAGCTCGCCGGTTCACCTTGTGTGAAATAATGATTGGTTACGATCCCCGCGAACGTACTTGACAAGAATGCAGTTTCACTCGCGGCGGGCGCCGTTTTTCCACTGCCATCGACCGCGACCAATGACGGTTTAACATCTCGGCGAAAGGATTTCTATTTCCATGGAATCGGCTGGTCGCTGCGCGCCGTGTCCGCGTCAACCCTCGCTTCGAACGAAATTCGTCGCGGTCTAGCGTTCTCAGCTCGGAGAGCAAAATTGTGTACCGTCGTTTTCTTCGAACCGCGGTATTCGTCGAAAGTCGATCAACGAAAGATTTCGAACGGAGGTAGTCGATGCTAATATTTCCGGTCTAACTCGCCGCGAGTTTCTCGAGGCAATTCTCCGGGAGTGATATTTGCATTCGACTCGAAGATCAAAAACATCGTCCTTGGCATTTCTTGCGTCGCTCTGGTGCAAGAAGGTGAACTAGTTCGCTTTTTGTTTCTCGTAATCGTCCTGCCGAAGGTGTCGTCCTTTCCGAATCTCTTCCTCCTTAAGCAAGGAGAGATCGTAAAGTTTGATATCAATTCAATCCTCCTCTTCTAATTACGCGATTTTTTAGACATTATTTTAGAGGGTTCAAGAACCGAAACATTAAAAATGTTTAATAGGAGGAAAAGAAAGGAAGTGTTTTTTTTAAATAGCTAACGTGATTCTTGAACCGGAAGATTCAAATCCGAACCCAGCGTTTAGTATTGCTACAAAATATTTATTTGTTGTGTAGAAAAATGATCGAACCTTTGCGCCGAGAATAAAAATTCATAATATCCTACAGATAATTTACAATCGATATATAATTAATTAACTATTTTAGAGGGTTGAAGAACCGAAAGAGTTGTGGTCTCATGGTGAAAAGGAAGAAGGTAGTTTTCGGGTTAGCGTGGATCGGTTGCGGGAAGAGGATCGGTGGATCGAAGCAGCTCTTCAGGGAGGTCTTCCGGTCGGTGGGAAGGTAGACGAGCTGGTCGGTGTCCTGCGGTAAACAGGATTGTGTACCTACCGGGTTTCTAGCGGGGTCGTTCTAATTGCAGGTAAAATCAGGAAGCGGAAGGTTAGTGGTACGGCCGATGAATCATGGGATCGATCGCCGATAATGAGTTTCCTCATGGGTGATACGTGCCACCCACGTGGCAGGAACTATCGCCGCCTAACGTGGACGCGAATGCGAGAACGTGAACGCGAACGTGAACGCGAAACACGTGAAAGAGAGGCGTCAGTGTCTGGTGGTACCAGGCAAGCGGCGTACTGCGTCTCATTCCTCTTTAGTCGTTGAATCGGATGCGTCACAGGAAGCTGAACGCCTGGCTGACCGCCGCGCCGAACGACCGGCTGATGCTCCTAACCTATCGTACGGTCAATTCGTTTTACTTTACTCATTTATCGCGTTAGCCAATTGGCGGGCCTGCCGGGCATATTGCGGGACGTCTGTGCGAGCGGCAAGAGGGGTTCGCAACCGAGTGCACGGTCTTCTTCTCTCTCCTGACTCGTTGCGGATCAACGCCACTCCAAACTCCGTCTTCTTTTCTCTTCTCTCCCTCCTCGGTTACCTCGGCAAATACCGAGGTCGTCTTCGAGTACCTTTAACCCTTTCGCCCCGACGCGCATCTACAACGGAACGTGCTCCCAGCATCCTAGTCTAGAGAGTCGTCGACAGAGTTTTCCGTTCGAGAAACTTTATTTATTGCGATAGTTGGAATGACTCTTGGAAAGCTGGCTGTGACCCATCTTCGCCAAGACTTGATCCGTCTTCTCGGCTTCCGACGACTCTAGTCGCCGGTTGCTTATCGATCCA
The DNA here is from genome assembly GCA_028455615.1 of Lasioglossum zephyrum. Lineage (NCBI taxonomy): Eukaryota > Metazoa > Arthropoda > Insecta > Hymenoptera > Halictidae > Lasioglossum > Lasioglossum zephyrum. The sequence continues at coordinate 4,236,378 of CM052331.1, forward strand.
AGACAGACCGTACAATCTCGACAGTTGATCTCAAAGAGTATATCGAAAACGATCGCGGACAACGGGAAAACGTTTCGGCGTGATTCGCACACCGTGTCGAAAGTCAACGACCTTTCGGTTTACTCCAGTGACCAGCACTACTGCCAGTGGACAGCAGCAGCAACCACTACCACTACCACCACCAACGAGCGCATGCAAAGTACCAAGGAAAATCGAGCGTGCGGATAATAGCCGGGGACCGTGTGCACGGACTTTCCTCTCTGTTGTCGTTCGCTCGAGTAAGTAGTCGACTCTGCCTTTGGCTTTTCAGCCACTCGTAATGGCCGCTCAAGGTTTACGGTTCGTCGGGCAATCCGTTGGCGAATCGATCGAAAGCGCGGTGCACACGTCTCCCCGGTAGCGCGTGCTATCGCTTTTCTTGTCGATACCCAACCAAGATTATTGGGAGGAGTTTTCGCGGGCCGACAGAGTCTAGCGGAAGACCCAACTGGACCGAAGCCACGCATCGACTTCGCGATCTCTCTCCCTCTTCCCTCGTTCCCGCGTTCAAAAATTGATGCTCGTGCCTCGGGTGCATGGATCTACAAACCCCTGGATCCTCGCGCACGTGTATTATTTACATACACGTACTTTAATTCGTGTAATTTTTACTGCACGGCTACACGTGTATTATTTCACGTGCATTAAGTACATGCTTATTGTAATTTATGGAATTTTTAGAGTGTTTTCCGGAATTGTGTTTTCCAACAACTAAGAATGTTGTACTCTAAAAAGAACAGTTACGTATCTGCCACCATGGATGATATCCATGTATACTGTAACTCATTATTTTGTTCTAATTAATTTGCCACAGCAAACGCAAAAATGTATCTCTTGAAAAGGATCCATACAGGAATCGAAACGTTGAGTTAAATTAATTTGCAAACTTGCTGCTGTCTTTAATGATCGAACCTTGTGTCGAAATCACAAATTTAGTTTATCTGAAAAGATTCTTCTGTAATAACCTATAGAGGGCTAGTTGATTACAAGTTTCGAATGGGAGTGGTTTTCAAATTAATTTTCGTATTTATTGTTATACATCCATATTTTGCTTTCGAAAATTAATAACTGTATCGAATCTATCGAAAAATTGCTGCGAATTAAAATGTAGATACGTTGCTTCAAGTGTATTTATATAAATATACGTGAAATAGTACACGTGGAATAGAGATATCTGTCCTTTCTACAAAAAGTTTTTCCTCGAACAAGAACGACCGGCGATTTTGTAGCGTCCTGTAATTCGAAAATTGGGCTAGGTCGCTCGATAATTTTCAAGCGTTTCTGCCACGGCTCGGTTGGAGAGACGATTCGCCGGTACGGGTAGAGGGAACATTGCCCCAGGACGATGGACAGTTTCATTTCGATCGGAAGACGTTCGAGGGAGATAGCGTGGCGATCTTTATCAAGGACAGTGCGAGATGTCTCTATGGAATCGCGGCTCTGCGGGCATGCAGTGTCGCGGTAGGTGACACGTAGGCGGACTTTTATCGAGCGGAGATTGGAATTTCGAGTCGTTGCACAGCTTTGTACGTGAAAGTAGCCGCGTACCGAATAGTAGACGTAGACGCACGCGATCGTTCGTAGGCAGTCGATCCGGTCGTGGAGATACGCCCAGGCGGAAGGCCGCCAGGAATTCATAGACAATGACTTTTTCGCCCCCTCTTCTCTCCCCGTTCCCGGCCTCGTTTTCTTTCTTCCTTCTCCCTTCTCCTCCTCCCACGCCGTACCGTCTGCCGTCGTCGTTCCCTTCGCGACGACGCTCCGCTTCCGGGTTTAACCAGACGCCGACCGTTTCCTGTCTGCGACCAAAATGGCGGGAAAATACCGGTCGGCCGATAGGCTACAGGGTAGTCCACAGCACGCGCTACAAACCTGCGACGACGCCCTGTCATTGCACCCGTCGACACACTTCGAAACGAAGCGACAATCGTTTGCCATGTGGATAAGCGAAAATGTGCGTTGAGACAAACAATTTCAAGATATGACACAGTTTTCTCAAAATAAGTTATGCTGTTCCATGATATGTAGGTGAATTTTTTTTTCTCCTTGTTTAACGTCACTTTTTGAATTCTTCTATGAGAATTATTTCGCGACGAGACCTACTTGGCCACCACAGTATTTAATGCAGGTGAATTTGTTCGAAACTTAGTACTTTATAACATACTTGCTCATTACACCGTCTGTAAAAGGATATACTTTGATTTTGATATTTAAAAAAGCTAATAACAATGCATAATCCGTAAGCACGGTCGCGCAACTAGGATTTTGATCCTGTCATTGGGGCGTGTTCAATGTTGAAAAATATGTTTGACGGACGAGGCTTAAATGGAAATCTAAAGCGCTGACTGGGGCAGATTTTCCGAATTTTTCGTGGCCGTTTTCGGCGCGCTATAAATTACGAGCGCGACGGGGAGCGGCACCGTCCGACCATTGTTGTTATTCAAATCTGGCTGCCGGCGCGGCGTCCGAAAGCGAGCGCATGTGGCGAGCACGTTTTCGTCCGTGCAAACAGAACGAGGAAGACCCGGCGCAGATCCGGGAAGACGAGAAGCCAGTGGGGTCCACAAAGCTGGCCGCACGGGCTGCTCTGCGCGGAAGCAGCAGCTGACGCGTCGCGTGACGTCACGGTTTGCGTGGGTCGGCGTCCCGACGGCGGACGTCGCTCGATATTCCACTCGCCCGGGCGACGCTCCTTTCTACTACGTTTCCCCTTGCTCCCTCCCCTTTCCCCCATACCACGCGTTCTTCCCCTTGCTCCCCTCGATGCCGTTGCCTTTGCCGTTCTCGCCCCCGCCATCGCCCCGCCGCGTCGTGTCGTCCGCCTTCCTCTTCCTCGTCCTCTTACGCTACTCTCATTTTTTCCTTCGTTTTGCTACCCTCTCCCGGCTCCCCCCACACCCCGTGTCGTTTATACACGCGTTTCCTTCGTTATATCGTATCTTCTCTCTTTCTTTTTTCCTCCGATTCTCTCACATTTATTTCTAAATCGCGGATCTTTGTGCAAAATAAAAATTGTTTGCATTGATTGCGGGAAGAAGAACTAAAGTAAAAATTGATTTCATCCCTTAATAATTTTTCTAATCTTTCACCCTTTCATAGTTCTTCATAAATGCATAGAAATCCGGTATTTAATGATTTCGTTTATTTTATCAAGCTGCTACATATTTCTTCTTCTTCCCGCTCGCTTTCCTAGTTTCTTACTCCAGTTCCTAATACCCACCCTCTCCATTGGCGCGTTTGTTGTATCAGGCTCATCGTTTTCTTTTTGCTCGAGCTTTTTTATCCATTCAAACTCTGTCGCGTTCATTGTTTTTTAATCATGTTTGTAGGTATTCAAGATCGCTGTATCTCCTTCATTTAATGGTACCCCGCCCTCTCCGCTCGCTTGTACGTCCTCGCTGCAGTAGCGGAATGGAGCAGAGCAGGGCGTGACGTCATGCCCGTTACCCTCGCCCATCTCGTGTCGGTTGCACCGGCGCTGAAACTCACCCTGGCAAGCACCAAAACCAAATAACCCTCTTCTTCTGCCCTGTGACGCCCCACCCCAGATCTCTCGTAGCATTACAGGGCTGGTGTCTCAACTAGCCTCCAGCAAGTTCGTTGCCTCCGTTTGGGTTAACCTCCTCGTCTGACCTGCGAGACGCTGCTACTTTGTGTACGTCGTCGTTCGGTACGAAAATTATGTCACCGACTACGAACGTTCGCCTCTATCCCACGACACACCTTTGCGCTACCTCGAGAAAACGAATGCTTTTCCAACTGCTGTCTTCTCGCGAGTACTTCTATTCTTTATTTTCACAAAGGATAGTACGCTCCGTAAAGCCACCTGCTGCCATCTTCCAGGGAGTTAGATTATTTCGTTTTCCCGGCGTTACCCATCCCTTTGGGAAAATCGATAGCTTCGCGCAAAAATTCCGACAACCGGACGGAGGACATTCCCACCCACTCTATTCTCACCGAAAAGGAATACTTCGGTAGTCGAAAATAAAGGCTGTGCCTGGGTTTGCTAGTGAAATTCGCTCCGGCGACTTTTTAATCGTGCTTGGACCATTCGATGGTCAAAAAGACCCTCCTCTGCCAAGCTTCAACCCCCTACATCCTATGTAAGGATAGTTATTGAGAAAAATCGAAAAACCAGTTTTGGCCGAATTTCCTTATTTATTGACAATTAAAAATTCTGAAAAAAATCTGACACATTTCGGATACCAAGCCACATATTAGATACCATTTTCACATTTTTCCGTTGCAAACTCTAGTTATAAAAAATGAAAAACCGGAAAAATGCAGATTTCATATAGAAATCTTAAGTTGACAATCACAGATTTAATTTAGCAATGAGATATTACCGTAAGTATTATGCTCAATTTTTTCCGTTTTTTGTGAGTCATAGTTAAAAAAAATAAAAACCACTTTTTCGACGTTTTTCCTAAGTTATACCTATCTTTCCTGAATCTAAAACTGGTTTTTCGATTTTTCTCAATAACTACCCTTACAGATACGATAGGGGGCTGAAACTTGGCAGAGAAGGGTTTTTTTGGATAGGTTATCGAATGGTGCAAGTACGATTAAAAATTTTAATCGAATTTGAATTTCACTACCAAACCCATAGCTTTTTCCCAGTATAGCCTGGTGTTCCATCGGGAATCATTTTCGTCGTACCTGGAACAAAGAAACGGAAATACTGGGACAACGCCTGAAATCGGCGACACGTTTCCGCCAGTATGGCTGGACACGTCGAAGGAAAGAAACTTCTTCTGCGTAAGGTTGCGTATTTGTCGGGCATGGTTCGTTCCCGTGCCTTTGAGGAGTGGCCCATTTGCGGGACGACACAGTTTCGAGAATCGATGAATCGAAGGTGTGCGGCGATAGCCTTATCGAACCACGAGAGGCGGTGGCCCACGAGACGCGCGCGAGTACGTGCAGAGAAGAAGGAGAAGAGAGGGAGGGTGGCTGCGTGTGTCTGAAGTCTGAACGCGAAATCGAATCGTGTTCTCGGACGAACGGTTAACGGCGAACGACTTTGGCTGCCGACGAGAGCGAATCTTTTATCTTCCGTGGTATTGGATTCAATTTCGAGACGATTAGCCTCCAACTTCTTTGCGAGCAATCTCGCGACCAAGAAAACGCGATGGTCGATCTTCCCTCGGGAATTATTAACCTTTGCCCTCGTCCTTCGTGTCAATTTCACATAGTTTTCCCGAAATAAGTTACACCGTTCTGTTATTTCTAGACTGCGGATATCTTTATGCATTTACAGCTTCTAAAAACGATGAGAAAATGCTAGAGTCTCTACTGCTTCCAATTTATTAACCCTCATACGTTCTTCAGGGTGAACATTCATCCATTCAATATTTTCGTATACCGTAAAATTATTCATCCTAATACGTCTACGTCGTATTTCTTTAAAATGTGACAAACGAAACATAATCTGTCGCTTTAACGTGTAAAATAAAAATGGCTGAATTGTTATCCTAGTCTCTTTAATGCAGCTATTTTTGAGAAGCGTACGAGGGTTAAGAAGAAATATTTTAAGTCGGACAAAAATGTTTAATTTTCAAAGGGCAAAAAGTTCGATTAGACTTCGTCCAAGTTAACGCAACAGAGTTTACCTACGTTCGAAGACGCAGACCCTTCGAATAAAAATAGTGTGAACAGGTCCGGGAAGGAAGCTCGGTGCTCGAATTTCTCCGCGGTGCGGCAAGACGAGCGATTAGTCGAGAGGACAGTATCGGCGATGGAGGTTCGAGATTTGGAGAGAGCAAGCGCATTCAGGGGCAGCGTGGTCTCAGAAAATACTCGAGCCGAGAACGAGCGAATCGGGGAGTGGCGGTCGAGCGTTAAGGAGTAAGGAGTGCAACGTTGATCGTGGAACCGCGTTCCACGCTCCGCGGCGAACGGGTACGTTGCGATTCGGCGCAGCTCGGTTCGATTCGGTTCATTTCAGTCAGCTGGCTGACAGGGCGTTGCCCCTCGTGCGATGCACCATTCATTACGAACTGCTGCAACCAGGGAGCCGACCTAGCGCGACCAGACCCGGCTGCACTCGCCCCTTTCCCCTCGTTCCCCGCTATTCCCCGCCGTTCCTCCCACTCACACCTCTCCCCCTGCCGCGGCCCGTGATCTCGCCGTCATCCCGCCGCCGTTCCTTCCTCCCTGTTACACACCCCCACCACCCTACTCACGATTCTGCTTCGACTGCAACTGTGGCTTGCGACCGACCACCTACTATTACTCCTACTACCACTCGTACTACTATCCGTACTACTACCTCCCGTACGAGCCTACTACTACAAACTACTATATCTCACCACCACCACTACCACCGTTACCGTCAGCCTCAACATCGACGACGATACTTTTATCATCGCCCCGTCGTCACCACAGTCGCGATATCGAGGCCGTGCCTAATATTCGCCCGGGGAATCTCTCTCTCGCCGATTTTAATGGTTCCGTTACAATTACAACCGTAACTCCGCCGAGAAAGAAAAACGAGGGCGTGCGCGCTCGCCTGCTCGCCCTCCCCCATCCAGACGGCGTACAACCTATCCCCACCCGTACAACGACCCACCAATCCCCCATTTTCTCCCTCATTATCGACGAGGAGACTCTCTGTCTACGTCGCGATGAATGACGCCGCCACGGTTTTTTATTCCAGATTCATCCGCTCGGATCTTTCGAATCGGGGTTGCAGGGGTGCGGAGGGGGGTCACCGACGCAGAGATACGCGTCTCTCGCCGAGCGTGTTTGCCGCGGCAAGCTTTTCAATGAGCGACTCGACTCCAGTAGGTTCATGCACTCAGCTATAGAACACGAGGCCCCGGCGACGCCATCGCCTAACGAGAAAGTCTCGCGTACAGCCAATTCAATCGATTAAAGAAAGGATAACGCCGAGTAGAAATTGGAACCGTGAATGGCGCGAGGACGCCGCCACGCGAATTACACGGTCCAACAGCGAAACATCGTTTCGATTTCTACTATACGGTTCTTATAGAGTTTTTCGCGCTGATAGTGAACCTCTGGCCTTAATTTTTCTTCTAGACGCACAGTTTTCGAGAAATTTGAGTTTGAGGAAATAAAACATACTTTTCGAGTTTGAACAAATATTATGATGTTATTAGAAGAGATATCGTATTGTTCTTTACAGAATAAGATTCTCTCGACTTTCCCAAAAATCCAGTGATAAGTGCAATAGTAATACATTACGATTGCTTAAACATTTTTGAACAATCAGTAAAGACGGAGAGGCACCGTTTTTTCAAGATATTTGTTAAAAGGCAAGGTGAACCACGTGACATACATATTGTAGGGTATTTATCAGGGTATTTATCATTAACCAGACCTAATTAGAGTTTTATTTCGTTTTAACTCTCGTACATTCCTCAAAAATAGTTGCATAAAAGAGATTAGGAGATCAATTTACTCATTTTTATTTTACTCGTTAATGAACTTGAATGATTTACAGTATGTGAAAATATTGAATGGGTGAATTGTCACCCTGAAGAACGACGTACGAGAGTTAATTTAAAAAGATGCTGCATTTCCCCACCTAATACCACCTTCGACCGTTCACGAAAAACCAAGGTGACAACCGCAGTACTACTTTGACCGTGGTCGAAGTAACCTCTTCCTGTTCATTGTCGCGATTTCGGAAAATGTATTGTGTTGTCGTGCTTCACACTTATTAAGACGTACTTGCGTAAATACTAGTGTCATGTTGATCCGACAAAGCAACAGAAGAAGATTCTGTGAAATTTGTAAGTACCGATACTTGACATTATAATGCAGAATTAATATTCTTCTTAAAATTTTCTTTTACAAATGTCCGCCGATCCAGAGGTGTAGATATTCGCCTCTAGAACGGATGACTTTTTATACACACTGTACTTATAAAATTTACGTACATCAAGAAAGAATTAATGCATATGTGCATTTTTGAGAATACTTGCACCTGTGAGGATTCTATTCAACATTTAATATCTTACGTTTTTTGGTCACGTGTTCGGCATTGATAAAATAAAAATCACCAAGTTTCGGGAAAATTTACGTACATCAAGAAAGAATTAATTAAGAATTAATGCATATGTGCATTTTTGAGAATACTTGCACCTGTGAGGATTCTATTCAACATTTATATCTTACGTTTTTTGGTCACGTGTTCGGCATTGATAAAATAAAAATCACCAAGTTTCGGAAAAATTTACGTACATTAAGAAAGAATTAATTAAGAATTAATGCATATGTGCATTTTGAGAATGCTTGCTCCTGTGAGGATTTTATTCAACATTTAATATCTTACGTTTTTTGGTCACGTGTTCGGAATTGATAAAATAAAAATCACCAAGTTTCGGGAAAATTTATCTGGAAGTAACAGAACAGGACATGTTTGGGGAAAACTGTGTCAAATATACACGAGAGACGAAGGGGGTTAGCGGAATACTACGTCCTCGAAAATTAATTGAATTATAGGCTTCGAGGCAACGGAACGATAAATACTTGGGGAATTACGTCCGCGATCGTACGGCCTACGTCGCGCGGCGAGGACAATTATGCAATTATCTTCGATTGTTCCATCGTGCGAGAAAAGCCGTCGCGCCGGTGAAAATGTGTCCTGGAGTGGTGCGAACAAAGACGGTGTCGTACTCGATCGAAGAGAATATACGCGATCGTTCTTTTTCTCCTCTCCCGTACAATAGACTAATTTAATATAATTGTAGTCATCTCGGCAATCGTCCGCGCGATAGAGCAACACGCTCCATGGCCGTTACTCGAATCGGCCTTGTCCCAACTTTCTCCGTTTCGTCGGGAATGTTGAATAATTGACAGAGTTTATTTTCAAAACAAGAAAGAATATTTATTGAAATGATAGAAAATTAATGCTCGTACAGAACTGAGCTACGGACTTCTGGTGGGCAAAGGTCTGTATCGGAGAAGACATACCTGGCAATTTTTAGGGAAAACCAGCTGTTCTTGACTAACTGATGAAAGAGGGTAAGAAAGGGGTTTTATGACACTGACCCTCATAATTGCCTGATCGTTTGCGGATGCACGTAATGGTTAATAGAAAATTCCCAGAATATACACAGCATAGAAACTAAAGCTGTAACTTACGAGATGCCCGGGTACTTGGGTAAACAGCATTATTCGGATACCCAGGTATTCCGGTAAACAAAAATTACCCGAGTACCACCCGGGTATCTCATGTATACACTGCGGATCTTTATGCAAAATAAAAATCGTTTGCATTAATAGGAAAAACCAGCCGATATATTACGATTACTTATTCTCTTGAACGATTTTAATAAATTTAAATTAATATATCAACGTTCTTTTAATTTCATTATTGTTTTAAATTGCACAAAATCATTTATGACTTATGTCTTATGAGATACCCGGGTAAAAGTCCAAGCTCCAATAGGAACCAGCGAAGTAGAGAGCGTTTTAAACTCTACTCAAAATATAAACTCACGATTCACGCAAGAATCCATTAGAGAAGAAGCAAACAATCTCGACGTCGCGCGGGAATCTTTCGATCGAACTCGTGTTTCTTAACCCTCGAGTCTGACCCATTGCCCGCGATTCGCTCGAGTCCATCGCTATCGGTATTCGTATCTAATTTTAGGGTCGCGGTTGAACTCGTCTTAATGGGCAATGACACCGTTCGCGGTGAAAAACGACGAATAGACCATGGCCGGCAACGATCGAGCTACGGATGCCGATGGTGTGGCAGCCCTCAAAGGAAATAGCGGCGGCAATATCGGGCCGAGAGCAAAAGCGGAGTTAGTTGGTCACGAGATGTCGGCCGAGTAAATCGAAGCTGCAGTTAATATCGTCGTACGACGTCGATGGTCCCTTCTAGTTTATCAAAGCTCATTTCGTCCCATCTTCGTTGAAAAACAAGGCGCACGACGAGAGAAAAGTAATGTTACTAGTATCCGTAATCATTTCAACGAAAATATCGAAGGTGAAATGGCAAACAGTCTATCCAAGGATAGAGTGGTGTACGATACGATACGTGAAAGATATGCAGCGCGGTCTGTGCATAGAACCGCGGATTCTATTATCGGCTAGCGAAAAGTTATTTTTAACGTCGATTTTCCTAGAGTCGCCATCGCTGCGACGTCGACGCACAGCGCTACTGACCTCGCCAACCGCCATCTGCGGTTCACCGCGAAACTCGTATCTGAAACGTCACCTCTTTTACTTACGTACAGCTTCTGTTCTCCCCTCTTTCGTGGACACGCTGGCACTCTTCTTTTATTTAGAAATCCCAAGGCAAACTGTCAATATACACGCTTATAACGTCAACTGTAGTCTTAGTGTCTCTCGCACTCCTTACAAATATGTTCCCTATTTTAAGAAAACCTTCGAATAAGGTATACCCTATATATATATAGGCTTATTACGTTTAAATTTATTTATTTTTAAAAATACGAATTTCCTAGGACTTTAGGCGAAACTTCCGTTTATGTTCCATCTCAGAATTCGATGAAATTTTGAAAATAGGTTCTTTTTTTACTAAAATGACGATTGCCAGAAGGATTTTTGATAGGACTTATCGACTTTTTATTTTATATAGAATATCTTCAATTAATTGTAAAAATGGATCATAACCAACCTAGTTCACCTCATAGCACCATAAAAATTCACACATAGATCAATAAGCGAATCCTCTTTAATTTAGAGTGATACATACATAAGGTAATCTTTCAATTTTTAAAGACTACTCCTCCTGGATTTTCGTATGCGTGGTCGCTTACTCCGTTCTCCCACCACAACCTAACCCTAACCTAACCACAACATCTGACGCATGCGCACAGCACGAACATAAAGTACAAAGTCGGTAAGTCAGTAAGTCGATAAAGTACAGCGCGACATTGAAATGATAAAAAAAAATTTTCGAGTCGCCAAAAATCCTTCTGGCAATCGTCATTTTAGTAAAAAAAGAACCTATTTTCAAAATTTCATCGAATTCTGAGATGGAGCATAAACGGAAGAACAGCCGGACTTTATATACCGCTAACTTAAGGATTTAATAAACGCTATATGAATAGTACCCGCATGCTTCTTGCAACGATTTCATAGTTTTCATATTTCGCGTTTCCTTAGTGATTACTCTTACAGTTAGGATGACCAACAATATTCATGAAAACCACTTTAGGCGACAGAATTTCGAGCAACCAGGAAGTTTGACTTGTCTTGAATTAAATGCAAAGAGTTGTTACATGGGCAGACGACTTATTACAAGGTCGTCTCCAATCAAAACTGCACTATTCGCCTTACAAGGGAACATATTCAGTTGATACAAACCGGTTTTGATGAAACTTATGTGCGATATAGTTCTTCGAAAAATATTTCAGACGTGTTTTTTTTATCGGCAGCCATCCACTCTGAGGAGGTGAAAACAAACCTCAAAGTTGGGGGTCAAAACCATATTTTTCAGATACCTCGGAAACTAGTGGTTGAAAAAATTCGATTTTTTAAAAATTGCGTGTGTTTTTAATGGAAAATGTAGTCGTGCAAGAAAATTTTAATTGACGTTTTCTGTTTAAACAGTATATTAAAAATTTGATGTGTACAGTATTAGCGATAGTCTTTTGCGAATATCTCGAAAACTAAAATCGAGCGGCGGTAACATTTATGGGAAAAAGTTGTTCAATACGTAGAAGTCTATAACATATTTAAATTTCATGAAAATCTGAGAGGATGCCCAACTTCTAAATAATTACCCCCAGAATTTCTTTCATTATGCATAATTATTGTTAAATGGCAAAAAAAGAAGAAAATCCTGAAACACGTATCTCCTATTTTGGATCAAAGATCACATATCCAAATTTACATTAAAATTAACTAACAATGGATACGAGAAACTGTAAAAAAGCATAAAATTTTTAATGTATCGTTTAAACAAAAAACGATAATTAAAATTTTCTTGCACGACTGCATTTTCCATTAAAAACACACACAATTTAAAAAAATCGAATTTTTTCGACCACTGGTTTCCGAGATATCTGAAAAAAATATGGTTTTGACCCCCAACTTTGAGGGCTGTTTTCACCCCTTCTGAGTGGATGGTTGCCGATAAAAAAAAACAAGTCTGAAATATTTTTCGAAGAACTATATCGCACATAAGTTTCTTCAAAACCGGTTTGTATCAACTGAATTGCTCCCTTGTTAGTCCATTTAGGAAGGAAGATATAAGCAAAGATACTTTCCGGACACACGACGTATACTCTTCGAAGGCGAAAAATCTCGTGGACGGGACTGGGAAAAGCGGCGAAGGAAAAGAGTAGAGGGGTGGATGGGGTGACTCTGGGGTGCGACGCGCGAAGGGGGTGGAAGCTTCGGAACGTGGCGATGGAATGACAAGTGGCGGTTGAATCTTTAATCTCTCGCGACGCGGGATATTAAAGTTTCTCGAGAGTTCGGCAACTACTTGAAATACCATAGTGAAATGGAGTTTAAGTTTCGACTGTAAACCAGACACGCGGGACGCGCCACTCAAGAATGGCAATATCGGTAGCTATCGATTGGCATCTTTAATGCATAAATAAGGAGGACCTGGTGCAAGCGCGACTTCTCTCCGCCACTGTCGACGATCGCCTTCCTCGAATCCGATCGAATTCCTCCTCTTCCTTCCTTTCGTTCCCTTACTAGACTCGTCTCGCCCGGAGAACTCGTCGCGCGACCACTTCTTCCATACATTTTCCTTGTCCGATTCGGTTTGCGTGTGGTTCCTGCCCTGTGTAACTCCGGCCGCATGGAACCCCGGGTAACGCGGATTTTAATCTCGTCCAGAGCGATTTACCTTCGATCGGGTCGATAATCAGGAATAATTCCAGTATCGCGCTTATTCTACGAAGTGAAATGTCATCTAGCGTATAGGATCGTCTACATGTATCAACGCAACTTTATAATATTATACAGGGTGAGTTTCTAAAGATACCTAAAATATAGCAAGGGCAAAGTTGAATGGTACAATGGGGCTGACACGATGCCAAAAAAATTTTGTTTTTATGTCATTTTTCTTAGAGATATTAAGGTCACTTTGACTTTTTTAAATGGAACCACCTTTTTTAAACACCTACAATGATAGTCCCTTTCATTAGGAATTCAATGACTATAATTATTCCAAGCCCGTCGCGAAATAATTCTCACATAAAAATTCAAAAAGCGACGTTAAATAATAAAAAAAAAATTATTTTAAGGTCATTTTAAAACTTCAATTATTTTAAGTCTGAACCAACCAGTTACTTCGTTTCATATTATAATTAGAAGAACATTTATACGGTTCTTTTCTGCGGAGCATCGAAGCAGAAGAGACACCGATGTCGACCGGAAATTTGTCCGCGCGAAATTGCCGTAGAACGAGAGTGGCCTCCCGCGAAAGCTTTTGAATAATTCACGGGCCGGCTACTCTTTTAAATATAAGACTGAAAATGACGTTTAACGGTCGCCGACGCGGCTCGACAGTGCCAAATCAAAGAAACATAGCTCGTGCCCGTGTGTACGCGCGTGTACACGTGCGTCGCATCGTCTATGCGATCGAACCCGCTCCGCATATTTTATCATTGGTGAACGTGGTCAAGCGTGTGTAGGCGTTTCATTGAATCGCCCCTTCCCTTCGAGAATAGCGAATATTCTTCTCTATGATAACAAACAGGGGCTGGTCGCATAACACACGGTACGTACTCTGACAACAAAAAATTAAATTAAAGCAATTTTGCTAGTTTGATTAAACTAGCAAACATTAGGATCGAAACGTAGAAAGTTTAATCAAACTAGCAAAATTGCTTTAATTTAATTTCTGATCGAACCTTTGCGCCGAGATCATCAATACTTCTTGTTATAAACAACCTTACGATCAATAAATAACAAACACATGTACTTTGACAACGTTGAGGAAAAATTGCGGTTTGGATGAAATTTAATCGAGTTCAATGCGTCAATTAGTAATTCTGAATTTGTTCCAACACGAATTAATCGCATTAGCGGAGGATTAACTGTATTAAGAAATCGTTGCGAAAGGAATTCGAATAATTCGGGACGGTCGATCAGGACCGATCGCAAAAACGGGGAATCTGGAGACGAAAGAAGGCGAATCGGAAGCGTGGCGGCGCAAGAACAAGCGCACGAAACAAGACAGAGCACAAAGAAGGAGAACCGAACTTGATCCGACGGGAGAACACGAAGAGGGGAGCGAGGCGAAGGAGGACACGTTCTCAGGAACAAAAAGGTTTCCCGGTGAGCGCGTGTGAATCGAGGCTGAAGGTGCACGCGCGCCGGATCCTACAAAGCGTTGTAAGGCGCGAGAAGGCGCGACAGAGGAGAAACCAGCGATGGGGACGGTGGTCGTCGGACATGGTTTGTTTGCATTCCGCGACCATGAGGCGGTCGTCAGTCTTCCATGGAAATTATCGTCGCGCATGGGGCTCGGTGCCCTTCGTACCCCGTCCCGTCTCGCTCCCTCTACCCGTTCGCCGTGTCTTCCTCTCCCTCCGTGTACCTTGGGAAGCGAGTACCGGCCAATGGAATCCTCCAGTCCACAGAAGCGGCGAAGAGAAAGTTTAGCGTGCTCGCTCGTACTCTGTTCTGTTTCGTTACGTTTCTGTTCCGATTCTGTCGCGATCGGATCACGGATCCTTCCAAGATCCACAGCAGGTACACGATCGTGTTAGGTTACGCTCGAAAACACCAAGATGAGCCGTACCTACTATTTTCAAGGATCGTAATCGCGTAGAGAATTCGCAAGAAAAATGAACTTTTGAGAAACGTATACTCATTGAAGTATGGACAATTTGTAAACATGTTAAAATAATCATTCATCACTTTTATACATAAATTTTTGTACGCGTTATAGAAAAAAAATGTCCAATTCTAAGACCCGGATCTGGACACTGTTACAAGAAGTCCCATGGGAATCGCCGAGACAGGTTTCATCGATTTTCATCTTTGCCCCGACAACGTCTTAAATAAATCACGACTATGAACGAAATCACTTTAGTCAAACGCGCATTACTATCCGACCACAAGATCGTTTGACAGCAACGTTAACCGACTACATCAAGAAAGAATTAATTAAGAATTAATGCATATGTGCATTTTTGAGAATACTTGCACCCGTCAGGATTTTATTCAACATTTTATATTTTACGTTTTTTGGTCACGTGTTCGGCATAGAGAAAATAAAAATCACCAAGTTTCGGGAAAATATACGTACATCAAGAAAGAATTAATGCATATGTGCATTTTTGAGAATACTTGCACCTGTGAGGATTTTATTCAACATTTTATATCTTCCTTTTTTTGGTCACGTGTTCGCCACTGATAAAATAAAAATCACCAAGTTTCGGGAAAATATACGTACATCAAAAAAGAATTAATTAAGAATTAATGCATATGTGCATTTTTGGGAATACTTGCACTTGTGAGGATTTTATTCGACATTTTATATCTTACGTTTTTTGGTCACGTGTCTATATTTCCATGAGCAGTAGTGTAGGTCAAGTTCGACCGTCTAAAATCCCCGAGTTGCAGTCGTTGAGCGGTTGGTACCGTTGTGAACGTAGCTGCACGGTGTCCGTGGTGTCTCGCTGTCCTTGTCCGACAGTCAAGGTCAGGGTCGTCTACGCGTCCAGCCGAGACTTGACTTAGCCATCGAATGGGTACCGCGGCGTCTCCCATAAACGGCCACGTGCTGGTACCGGACCTCTCGCGATTCATCGGTGTATCGAGCCCGAAGTCATTCCACGACCATGAATACAAGTTTTCACTGGTCCCCTGCAACTGGTTCCCCTAGTCTGTCGTCCCTCGTCCTTCGTCGCGAGTCTCTTGTCTGTTGTCTCTTATCCCTGCTCCGCTTAGCACCAGCCATGTCCGCGCGTCAAGACTACGCTTTCCTGAAAATACGTCCGAGCCAACCGAACGTCCAGGGACGTTTCCACGGCTGCGATCCGTCGCTAGCCGCGGATGTTCCCATGGCCCTCCTATGCTACTCGCAATAAAACGCGTGCAGCTCTTCTCCGCCAACAGTTTGTTAAGAGGCAAGGGGCACCACGTGTGATAACTAGACAGTAACTAGAATCTTACTAGATTTTGTATCAAAACATGGGTTTGCGGGTTGTCAGTTTTTTCCCTTATACGAGCATATTTTGAGCTGCACAAGGGTTCATTTGATAGAGGAAGGTTAACTACACCACGCTGTGCCCCATCATATCAGTCAAAAATGTTTATATGTGACAGAAAAATGCATCGGAATCTGCTGGTGTTTTTCTCGATGTTCGCTCTACTTTGGGCTTATTTTTCTGTCACAAATAGACATTTTTGACTAATATGATGGGGCACAGCGTGGTGCAGTTAACCTTCCTCTATCAAACGAATCCTTGTACAGCTCAAAATATGCTCGTATAAGGGAAAAAACTGACAGCCCGCAAACCCATGTTTTGATACAAAATCTAGTAAGATTCTAGTTACTGTCTAGTTATCACACGTGGTGCCCCTTGCCTCTTAACTCGCAAACGACGCGCGCTGGGAACGTCGAATCGCGATCCTCTCTTGTTCGCTCCGCCATTCTGGAATGCGATCGATGCACCGCGTCGGAACGTTCTTTAGCCGTTTTCACATCGGAATCTTTTCCTCCGGAGAAAATGAAAAACTGTAATTGTTGATGTCGGTGTTATTATTAACACTTGGCAGTCGATTGGCGACTCTGAGAGGAGCTAAAATGTTGTTTACAGTATTAAATATATCGATATGTAATCAATCAATCAATTACTAAATATGTAGATATTGTACAAGGTATTACATCAATTTCTTGTCTATAAAATTTAACATAGTATTTTGTTGCCACAGCAAGTGAGTGTTCTTAATTTTTGGTTCATATATGGTTTCCACAGCTGTGTTGCAATTTCTCTTTTTGTTTCTAGTTTTATAAACGCAAAAATTTATCTCTTGAAAAGGATCCATACAGGGATCGAAACGTTGAGCTAAATTAATTTGCAATTACGCGGAGAATTCCTTGTTGATCGAGGAATGGACGCAGTGGTTGCAGTTTATTTTTATTCGATGGTGTTCCCGTTTTTATTTCTTGAATGTCTGAGAAAAATTAAAAATTACGTAAATATCCATTGTCTAGTTACAAGCATTTAAGTAATCTCTGTTTAGTAACACGATTCTGAGATTCATTTTTGACAAGGAACAATGAGTTGATTGGTTCGGTGACTCATCGATAGTCCAACATGTGAAAATAATAATGTGATATTGGAATCCCTGGTATTTACGCTATTTTCGTTGAAGTTATATGTTCGTAGTCGCGAGAGCCATTGAGTATGGTATTCTTGGAGTTGGTATTGCGTGACCTTGGCCGTGGCCGTGAACCATCCCCCATGAATCGCATGCAACGGCGGTCAGCCTGTCAGCTTATCGGCTCGAGCATCGAATCTGGAGCACGTTAACTAATTACCGGCTTTTCCATGGCTCCGGCTAAAGCCAGTAATCGCATAGCCGTCGTTATCAGTGTTGACTCTCCTGCGAATACAGCTGTCCCACCGGAGTCGCCGTTGGATTAGAGCGTCAGGTGTGTTCCCTTCCCATCCTGTCCTATTCTCTTTTTCTCTCTTTTTCTCTTTCCCATTTATTCCCCACTCCTCTTTTTTCCCATTGGTCGCGTGATATCGAAAAAAAACAAAGATTGCTGGAATCGCTACCAATTTCCAAGAAATTTCTTCCCTTTCTGTTCGGTTTCGATCATCGTCGAACTCGTTAATACATATTATTAGACCTTTCGGAGTCATTTTATCCTCTCGAGGGAAAATGAAAGCTAATTTTTCACCATTTAGAATATGTATAATATGGTTCCTTTCTTAAGCAAAAACGCCAAGTTGATTCGTCTAATAATATATAGATCTATTATTAATTACATAACAAATAATTGTTACATGCTTCCCACGTGTTGTACTAACCTAAAAATATAGAAATCATCTCAGCACAAGGTTTCTAAGAACTTGTGCTTTTAGATTTTTATAATTAACGGTCTTTTATTTGTTCGTTCACTCGCGAATTATCAATGCCAATTCTCAATTAATTGTATGTTTCACTGTCACTCTGTATATCTACTTGTTTACTTTTCTAAGCTTACATATGTTTTAAGAGATTGTATTTCACTATCTTCTTGGACTTTTTAGGCAACTTAACCCTTTACACTCGAAACTATTTAAAATTTTAACTCGAAAATTAAACGTTTTTTAAATTGTATGAATATGAAATTGGTATGAAAACCTCATAGAATATCGAAATATTTACACGAAAAATGAAATTACTTTGAGAACGACCTAATAGAACGGGTCCTGATCGGTTTGTCGTGGTTTTCGCGGATAGCGTGGGTTGTTCTCGTAACGGATGCAATTATAGATTTTCCGCGGTATGGTTCTAAGAATATCGATAATTAAAATTCATGAGAAATTGTACACCTCGATCGACCGGAACCGTTCTAGACGCCATAATCGGATCAAGGACGCGATGAATGGCTCGGTTGATATTATCCTCGGCTGGATATAGGGATTTGCTTGATGGAGAAGCGGCGAGGATACTATGTAGAGTATAGTATATCGTGGGCTGCACTGGTATGCGACTTTTCGCGATTATAGTCTTCCAGTTACAACGAAGTTCGTTGGAACGATTTTTTAACGAACTGAATTTCTTCGAAAAATAACACGAAATATTACTTAATATTTTAGCAACGCAACAAGAGAGAGAGAGAGAGAGAGGGGAACGGCAGATTCGATCGTCGCGTGAAAGAGGCTGCGGTGGAACGGCTGAAAAATAACAACGATGCCGGCGTTAACGTGAATTGATTCGCTCTGCCGTGAACTTGCGATACCGTCGTATTCTCTGAAATCCGAAATCGAATCGGCAACTCTACGAGTCTTATGCCCACAATACATTTTAAACTTGCCACGCGTAACGTCGATCTATGCGGTTCGCTGCCCTTCAGTTCATTTTCCACGACCGAAGAAGTCGTTGGGGTTCGAGAACGTTATATGTAAATCGCACGATAATAATTTTACCCTTCAATTACTCGCACTCCACTTTCTACATAATCGTTTACATATCTCCATTACTTTTCGTTGTACAAAAAAACTTCGTAGGACAAAGTTACACTGTTCGAGGGGTCACATGTATCGGTATAAGGGAAAAAATTTTCAAGGTCATATTTTAATGAGATTTCAAGGTCATCGATGTTTTTTTTTATGGAATTATATATTTTTGTTAACGTAATGTTGTAGTTGACAAAATAACGAACTCGTCCATGTAACACAATATGACCCACAAATGAGTTTCAACCCAAAAAATCGAATAAATAAAATTCAACGTGTAAGATACATTTGCTTTATTTCTGTTACGCAAAATGTTCAAAAATATTCCTCTGAGCTGCGTAAATAAATTTGAATTGAATAAAACAACTAGTTCGATACAAAATAAATATTTGCTATAAACAGTTAAATTTAAAGGTTTGAGACTATAAGTACCATATGCCAGTGATGAAAAGTTGAACTTCAGGGCGCGTCGCCGGTGAACGGAGCTCGACGTTATTTTATTGAAATTCTCGAGGGGAGAAATAAATAAGTTTGAATCCTGCTCGTCACGGCGCGGTGCGGCGTAACAAACGATGCGGAGGGAACGCGACTTTGCAACAAGATACGCAATCTCCTTATGACGGATGATCGGGGGACGCAGCATGGCGGTTGCATCGGGAGGCGATGCGACAAAAAGATATTGGCTCGCCGCGGTAGGAATCGCGCGCTTCCGGGGGTGTCTGAATAATAGAAAATGATCGGTCGCGATCGATCCATCGATCGGTCGTCGATATCGTTCTCCGTTGCACCTGTGCGCGCATTCCCACGCGCATTCCAGCCGGTTGTTTTTTTATAGAGTATGTTGAACCGCGGAAAACTCGTTACGCGGACGTTATGTATTTATGTTAAAGAACCGTCTAAGACGTCCAGCGGCGGCACTTTACCCCGCGTAATTGCATCGATGCGATGCATTTCTGCAAGGCCACGCTTACGTGCTTCGAAAAACCGGAAACGAAACTTCCAAATCGTATTTCGTTCGTAGGAAACGTGTTCTATCAATTAGTATTTTATTTATAAGAATGAATGATTTATAAGAATTATTTATAAAAATCTGATTTATTAATCAGATGTAAATGTGTATCTATTAGGTTGGAGGGAAAGTTCTGTCGTATTTGAAGCAGGCTTGTGCGAGAACCCGAAATCTCGGGTTCGAGTCGGGTCGGGAATAGTCGGGTTCCCGAAAGTGAGATACGTTTCGGGTCCCGAAAGT
>CM052331.1:4264814-4275212 GCA_028455615.1 Lasioglossum zephyrum
ATATATGAATTATATATACATACATAGAACTATATACGCGAAACAATGGCTCCTATAAATTCTTTACAATTTTCGTTTAAGGAAGAGAACGAAAGAAACTAAAACGGTTCATGCGCAGAATCACGGATAGTTGCTAACGAAACGCTAATCAAGTTTGACTGATATGCGCGCGTGTGCGTGTTCGTGTGCGACGTACGTACGTACGTGTGTGTGTGTATTACTGTTCGTGTGTGTCTGTATTTTTATTGCGTAATACACGGACGAAGTGTAGGGTAGATCTAACATTTTTCTTTAATTTTCCAACTCCCCCCTGTAACTTTTTTTGTAAAACTCGTTTCGTTTTCGTCTCGGTATAGTGACTCGCTAATAAACCTTTTTATATATACCGACTACACTTCTCTCGAGAGTAGGACAAAAATCTAGTTACAGAGGGTTCGTTGTTTTGTCACGTCGTAGTAGGGTAATAGGGAAAAAGGTTCTGTCGGTTCGTCGGTGTAGCAAAATTTATGGAATAGTACGTGTAAAATAGGGAACGAAATATACAAGTGTATCCATGGCTAGGTCTACGGAAAGGAAATGAATGAAAGTTTCTATGTAGCCCTTAACACTCGAGAGTTTTCAACATTGTTTAGAATATTCAATATGTTCGTATCCGATCATATTTATTCTAATTTGGAAAAATGTTTTATTTTCGAGTTCGAATAGTACCGACTGCAAACGATTAATTTAAGATAGTAAAAATATTAGAAGAATTTAATAATTCTGTAATATTAATTTCAACCTATCAAGCATATTAAGGAAGAAAATAAATTTCACTTTCACTGCAGTAAGAAAATTTTCATTTTGAATAAAGATCCGCTATCTATGTATATAGTATGAGGCGTTACATCAACTTCATATCCATAAAATGCTGAAGATCCGAGTGCAAAGGGCTAGAACTGCGAATCTGTGTGCAAACGACGCATAACGACAAAGATTCGCAGTGTTTTTATTTCATTTTCGTCAGGACGAATGATCGTCACGTCGTCGAAAGAATTTTTTCCCCTAATTCGGATGATGGGAATCCGCGTAAATGTCCCGGTGTATTTAAATGTAATTCGCGCGTTGAGAGAAAGCGTTCATACGACAGAGGAGGATAAAGAGAAACGACGAAGACAAAGAAAAGAATCCTTTTAAGGCGAGCGTGGCTGTGCGCGTGTATAGCGAGCAATTATAATGAATGAAGTAAACAACTTTACTATTAAGAACTAAGTCGATTTGTACTCTATTCAAGGCAAATGGCGACTGAAAGCTACGCTCCTCGATTGTAATTCAAAC
Source organism: Lasioglossum zephyrum (assembly GCA_028455615.1). NCBI lineage: Eukaryota > Metazoa > Arthropoda > Insecta > Hymenoptera > Halictidae > Lasioglossum > Lasioglossum zephyrum. The sequence continues at coordinate 4,266,132 of CM052331.1, forward strand.
GATAGGAACGCGGACAAGTAGAAGAAATAGACGACGAGGACGAGGAGGAGGACGAAGAAGAGCGAGGACACGAAAATATTCCCCTGAGCTTTAAGGATCGAGAGAGCGGTCTATTTTTGTATGGCGCCCTGCTTTCGGTCGTCACGGGCCCGCGCGAGGTGGAAGAATAAAACACTGTGTATAGACTAAGTCCGTGAAACGTGAGAATGACGAGTATGCGAAGATCAGAGAGAAAGAAAGAGAATGAATGATTCACGTAGCAAAAGAAAGGAGCTAGGGAATAACGAAATAGTCGAACGATCGATAGAATCTAGCGAGCTGGTTCCGGGAAATCTCATCTTTCTTTTCCCGCGAACAGAACTGAAGTAGCGTTTACGAGATGGGCGCGACAGTTTATAGATCTTATGGATCTTCGTTTGCATGTGTCCATGTGCGTGTACGTGTGTGTGTAAACGTGTAATCTGTAGACCGATCGAGATGTTCTACTCTGAAAACTCCCGAGAAGAAAATACAGTTCTTTTTCCTCTTCTTACGAACTCGGACTCGCAGTCAAGTTGGAGTCGTCCGGATGGATAGATGCGTAACGATCTAGCGCGAATTTCATCCCTCTTAACCGAACGAATCCGAATTCCGACCAAGTCCGATCGAACGGAGGGACACGCGTTACATGGAAGAGGTTCTTCCGAAGTCTGAAAGATTCGTTAGGTGTTTGTCCTAGCGTTCACGAGCACAAGAATCGCGCAAGTACCGAGAATATTTCTTTTTGTTTGTCATTCGAAGGGAGAGGAAACCGTTGATAGGATACTGTTGTCTATTTCTTCAAGACGAAAATAGAGACAGATGGAATAACGAAAGCACGCCGCGTCGTTTGACGAACCAGAAGAGAACAAGGGCCGGGGGTTTTCGCGAAGGGGACATTGTAACAGTATTATCTATGGGGGAATACGACGTGTGCGAGTTTGTGTGCGTGTGCATGATCCATTTTTTTCTTTTTAATTACTTGACTTTGAATTGTTTGGAAAGGCGTGCGTTGGGGGTTGGATATGATTCGCGGTCGCAGCTGTTCAATTTCGAGGAACATCGGCAAACCGAGCGAAGATTATTTTCGGAGTGTTTCAGTGAGTGAAACTACCAAGATGGCATATATTAGTTGTTAAGCGTCGTGTATAACGGAATTATTTATTGTTCGCTCCGATAGTTGCCACTTATTTTTTTACGTTGGATCGTGCGTTTGTTCGTTCCATTCGTCGTCGAGTTCTTGTAAGCAACGGGTTCGTTGGACTAATTGCACTCTTGCAACGAACACGACAATGAAAGATTTTATTTTCTTTGAGTATGCTGCTACTGATCGTTGCGCGAGAGAGTATGTCTTGTGTGTGTGTGTCTGTGAGATTGAGAGAGAGAACGGGATATTCATTTCACAAGGAACAGTGTTACATCTTATTTCAATATTCGTTGAACTTTCTTTATTAATTTTTCCTTCGGTCGTGAGACTTTTCTTACAAGCGTGCTCGAAATATTTGCCACCCCTTCTCTACCCTTTGTGTATTTTTTAATTATCCGTAAGCGTTTTCGTTAATGGATGGACACACCGATCGTCATTATCGTTGTTAAGATTTCTATATTAAATCTCAGCCTTATGATTATTTACAATGAAGCAACCATACTATTCACAATAAAAAAAGGTCATACCGAGAACAGTGGACTTTTTTAAGTTTCATGATTTGTTTTTCTTCTTTTTTTGCGCTGTCACGTAATCGCGATCCTGATAGGATAACGCGGGTCTTTCGAAAGCGAGAGAACAGGAGAGAATGCGCGCGCGCGAGCATGCAATTTCATTCATCGCGTGTCCATCGTCTGGTCAATCGTTTCTGTCGAATTTACTGGGCATTTAGTGCCAACGACTATAGACGTAATGATACATAATGGGTATTCGATAGTTAGGCGAGACACGCGTCGCAGTTCGAATAGTCGGGACAAGAAAGCAAGTATGTATGTACTAGCGAATTTTTGTAATAGTGGAAACGCCGGAGTTTACGCATATCTTCGAAGACTGTCGTTTTGATCACCTCGAGAAGAGATCGAAATCGGTGAAGCGCGATTGGTAGACCATAGACGGCGGATATCATGCATTTATCGACAAGAACGAGTAAGTGTAATTTTAAACAGTATTAGAACAATTTCAAAATACGTTTGTTCCAGTTTGTTGTAATTCAGCTAGACATTGTTTATATTTCGCACGAAGAGATCCGCCGTCATAAAAAACAAGAAGAGCTTCTCCCGATTCGACGATCTCGATCCGAGTGTATTTCAAGTCTGGTTCAAATTTCTAACGTGCGATTTTTCTAACATGATATTTGTAATTCCAAAGTTTTAATGGCATTTAGAGGTTCGCGAGCAAAACCGTAAGAGGCGCCGAAGGTGTCCTCTTCGCGAGAACAGACGAGAGCGACCGACTCTCGCTTTGCGTTCTCGAAACGTGTCTATTGAAAATGCTAGAAAATTGTTCTTGAAACGTGAAGGATATATATCGAACCATAAACAAGCGATCGTGCTCGAGGGTGCAAAGGAATATCGTAATTCCAAAGTTTTAATAGCGTATAGAGGTTCGCGAGCAAAATCGGAAGAGGAACCAAAGGTGTCCTCTTCGCGAGACGAGAGCAACTGTCCCTCGATTTGCGTTCTAGAAACGTGTCTATTGGGAAGCTAGAAAATTGTTCTTGAAACGTGTCCATTGGAAAGCTAAAAAATTCTTCTCGAACCGCGAAGAACATCGAAACGCGAAAGCAGCGACGATGCTCGAGGACACGAGGGAGAGTACGGACCTCCTCGAGGAAAATGATGTTCGGCATTATTCCGTTAGATAATTCTCGAGCAAAAATGGTTGGTTCGCGGCCGATCGTTGAAATCGTTAGGAATCGATAAAGTGGATGGAGGAAGGAGGGAAAATCCAAAGACGCGTCTTTCGAGATATGGGAGACGGAAACCGCGCGTCTCGATAGTTCGGAAAGAAGGAGTTGTCGAGAAACTATTTCGTAGGAGCTAGGAGAGAGCACGCATCGGATGCTCGAACAAATAGTAGTGGGTTGGTGGAGCTAAGAAACTCTTAGAGACTTACTTAGGGTAAGATCCGCTTCCGCTCGCAACGAGGGCGTTTCGATTTGTTTTCACACGGATTGAATTTGTTAACCGCGAATCGATTTCGGTAGAATGATCGAATGACGAAATTCGATGTACTCTCTAGTAACACCGGAATGAAAAGAAAAACCCGAACATTTTCGAACGCGCGAGGGCAACAGCGTGTTTCACGTTTCGTTTCTATAACTTCTGTCGATATCTTCTTCCCGAAACGATTCCGAGTCGTTTCGGTTCTTTTGCGACCGTTTCTTTTGTAGATATTTATTTGCATGATTTTCTTTCGAAAAGAGCCAATGACTTCCAACGAGAATAACTTATTCCGGTGATCAAAGTATTAAGGGAACCCCGAGGGACTGTTAGAGAACCACGCGAAACAACTAAGAGGGTGGGGGGATGAAACGGGGTGTAAAACTACGAAACCCGAAGGTATCCCGAATTCGCGTGATTCTTCCTCGGAATCGGTGATAGCGAGGCAGGCTGAAGCACGCGCGAACTTCTAGAATCTAGATAGAGTACCGAGAGCGTGATACACAGAGGAGAACTAGGTAGTTGATTGAGAAAAAGAAAGACTGCGTGAATGGTTGTAAGTACGTGCGAAAATGGACAGTTTATTCTAAGCGTAATTATGAACAAACAAAAATGATATACGTGTATATACAATGTATATCTGTATGTCCGTTTACCAGGCTGTTTCAAAATTATACGTCGCGATCCGCTTCTGGATAGTTAAAGATTTCTCAGAAAAATGAACCGCAAAATAAGTTTCAATATCATTCAATTCGTCTTTGGTATCGTTCAATTCTATAAATTGGAGAATTTATTATATTAATTTATTTACATTATAAAATTCGAAATAGTAAAATTAAAAAAATTGAACGTGTCAATAGACGATTTCTTTTCTCAATCTAGTTTTTCTATGTCTCGCGAAATCGATGCAGAGAATTTTTATTTTGCATGACGATCCGCAGTTTAAATAAAACAATTCTGTTGCGCTTCATTTTCGTAACAGATCTCCACCGATCTAGAGGCGCGCGATATATAATTCTGAAACACCCCGTACACGTGCATGTACATGTATATGTATATAAGAAGTGGATAGAAACACCGACTGCACTCGAAGCGTCTCGAGCGAACCGTGGAACACAGTTTGCCATATTGTTTTTCTTTACTGGCGCTCTTGACTGTTCCAGGCTTGCGGTTCCACGCGACAGCCCGCCGGGACGCCGACACGAGATATTTTTTAAACGTTTAAACGATAAACAGATAGGAAAACGAAAACGTAAAAGTAACGATATATGGTAGCGTCGAAAGTAACTAAAGAAAAATTAAAAAAAAAAGAAAAGAGACGATATCGATTGGTCGAAAGGATCGATGAAGGGTGGGTCGCGTAGGACCGTGTTGGTTCTCGAATAGTTAAGTCCGACTTCCTGTTCGCTCGAGACAGCCGATAGGATTAAGCTGTACTTGGTTACTATATCGACGGATAGAAAAACGTCGCGTGGAGGGATGTGCTCGGAGCGGGTGTTTCGTGCAAACGCGAACGCATACGTAAAACGGCGCGTTCGAAGTCTGGTCGTGTTTCCAAAGAGTCGCCGAGGCGTTTGAAACGACCCGGCGAATCGATTTAAGCGGATAGATTCGTTTCCAGTATCGCTCATTTCTTCGTAATGCGAAGAAGGGCTTTTTCGATGTGTCCCATGGAGATCACCGACACAGTTTTCACCGACAATATTTCTCCGATTCCAGATTTGACCGACAACCAATTTAACTGACAACGCCTTTAACCGACAGTGGATTTGAACGACAACGAATTTGGCCGGCAACGAATCTAAAATCGTTGTCGGTAAAATTCGTGTCGGTCAAAATCGTTGTCGGTCAAATTCGTGTCGGTCAAAATCGTTGTCGGTGTTATCTGGAGTCAGTGAAAACTGTGTCTCCAAAACTTCTTTTTTTACGTTTACCAGCCGTAATTTGCATCATTCGCAGCTTTATAATAGCTACCTCTGTTATCTAGCGTTTTTAACCACCGAAAAACTCAATATTTGCGTTATTGAACATTGAGAAGGCGCATTCCAGTATGTACTCAGTATTTTCCGTTAAGGGGTTATTCTTCTTTCCAGGATCGTAAGGGTGCGGGTTGTTGCGCCTTCTCGTATCTCGATAATGCAAAGATGGGATTTTTCAATAGTGAAGAGCGCTACATAAAAGGTCAATCTGGGCCGCGATCTCGCCCTCAAAAATACTATTTTTCAGTTTACGAAGCGCATGCAGCTATTTTCATAAAGCTGCGCCAACTACGCGCTGCCGAATAATGCAAATTACGCCTCGTAAACGTAAAAATAAGATTTTTCACTAGTGAAACGAACGTCTACCCTATGAACGATTTATTTAAAAAAGTGAAACCAGAAAAGACTGTACCACGCGTGAAAATAAAAAAGAAAGAGCGACCCGACTTCCGACGCGCGAACAACCCGGTTCTCGTCGTAAAGAATATTATTCGAGACGATATATATTATCTTTCCGGATAATGTATTATATTTGAGAAATAATTTATTCTATTTAATAGCGTACTATTGTATAGACGGCGATGAAACTTTGCACCGCGTCCAGCATATACAAGTTCAAATATCGAACGTCGAGAATCGTGAAAACAGAAAACGAGAAATAAAGAGGAAAGATAGAGAAAAAGAAATATGGGAAATATCGGTGGTGAGAGGTGGAAGTGCAATGTTTTATTGTTATACGTATAATTCCACTAACGCGATGCACGGAACGCGGCCACATGAGCAGGAAAAACAAGTCTTCATACTATTTGCATATTGCTTTATTGTTATACGAACATTGTAACGGTAACATTACGATTAAAGGTAACGAGAATATTAATCCGGCTTCCGGTGCATTCAAGACATCTGTTCAAAGAAAAAGTCGTTGTCTGCATTTCGTCCGTTCTCGATCCAGCACAAGGATCGATCTATTCAAAGACCCAAGAACAATTCCTGTACAGAGAGTGATTCTGGAAACTGGCACAGATTATTGCTCTTTTTTTTAACATAAAAAAAGAACAGAACAAGATCATACTTCATAGTTAACCTTATTTTTTATGCGGATGCATCGATGCACCCGCCAGGCGCAATTGCACTTTTCTCTTCAATGCAATCCAATGTTTTCATTATTATTCAACAAGACCCCTTTTATTATTCAACCTATTAGATGATTGTATTAGTGTAAAATAAACATTTATGCAGTCATCATTACTTTCTAATTATAGAAAAGAATTGTGGCTACATACATTGATTGACAAAATTTTATTCTTTGAAACTTAACCCTTTGCACTCGAAGATATTTTATCACGAACATTGAACATTTCTTCCAACCTAGAATAATTCCATTCAATATGATTTTTCTCATTTTATGGATATGAAATTTCTATAACACCTCGTACAATATTGAAACATTTAGTAATTGCCTAGATTCCAATATATTTAATAATGTAGAGAATATTTTGAATAATAGTACAGAACATTTTTAGTGGTCACTCTGAGTCACCACTCGAGTGCTATGGGTTAACCATTGAATTTGATTTTGAAATCGTAAAAGTACCAAGAAACCACGATCACCCTGTACAACCCTATACTACTTAAAACTGTCGGTGGACGATTTCCAATGTACCGAACATTATCGATATCGAAAGGAAAACAAAAAGGAAGATCGATTCTCGTGCCCCGTCCTCTTGAAACCCCGGAACCCTGAAAACCTCAAGCTCCCAGAACCAACCCCCGTTCATCTGCACTGGTTATGTCCGCGCATTTATGAACTGACACCTCTTCCCAACAATTGTGTCTTGAACTCGCCGGTATGCGTTCTAGCTATATCGCGACACGTTCACATACTATTTACGAAGGCAGAGAGAAGTATTTCGATTCGTAAGACGACATCTTACGTTCCCCTTCTTTTTCTACGTACTTTATATATGCCCATCGTCCATTCGAGAACGGTGTACGATCATCGACCGGTGAAAAGGGATTGTATTATGACTCCCGTTCATTTTACTGCTAATCAACCTAATATTATTTAGCGGAAAAAAGAAAGAAAAAGCGGGTCAACGACCAACGAAGCAACGACGACGGTTCCTCGTGGGTCGTTGACACGACTCACTCAGAGATGATGCGATTCGACATTGTTTTCACCGTTTCACACAATTTCACACAGTATTTCACATTGTTTCCCGGCTCGTGGACATTGTGTAATAATCGTCCTCGAAACGGAGATCGTCGCACAGCGGTTCCGATCGACCAGTTAGGAGGAAACAAATACTAAAATCCAGTTTTTCTATTCAGCAGAACACCATTATTAAAATAATGCATCGTTATTTTCTGCAATTATATACAGGGTGAGATGCATCATTTGTTTTAAAAAAAACTTCTTTGTACAACAAATAACTTGGGAGTTTCTTTTAAAGATTCGCCCTGTATTTTTTTCATTATAAATTGAATGAGACCAGAACGAAATACTGGAGATATGGGATTTGTGATTAAAAAAGTCCGTCACTCACTGAGACTGATGATTCTTTTTTTAATTTAGAATTTCTCTGACGATCATTCAGTATTTTCTTGATCTGGTTTCACTTTGCGTTGAGTTTCATCGAGGAAGAGTATGCATCTTCTTTATTATTCGCTGTAAATCAGGTAGAAGAGGGTCTGATGCAATTGATAGTTTATTTAACAATTACTCGTAACCAGAACACACTGTTTGGCAACGATCGATTAACATGAAACAATTATGCGATGTGAAACGTGTGTGCTCCTTTAATTTGGAATATTTCTCCTTTTAATTGATCGATTGAGACCACTGCGCGTCCCTCGAAGATGCTTTGTTTTCTCTGGATTCGTTTAACAATCTAACAAGACCAAAACGATGGAATTCCTTTGAAAATAGGATTCGAATCCGATGGAAATTGAAATCGTTTTTGCCGCGGCATCTTTTCTCCTAGATTGATCACGATATATACATACATGGTCGGATACATTGATCGCGCGACCCTAAAGACTGTAAACCCGTACGAATCAAGTCGTATCGTTTCGTAACATTATTATTGTTCTTGAACAAAAAAAAAGAAAAAAAAAATAACGTATAGTAAAACCTCGCAAATCTGTCGACGTTGGTGAAGCAATCGACCGGTTTCTTAGAAACTAGACAGGCATTGGATTGCGCCAATAGAGAAGTACAAATTATTAATGAGAGATAAACAGCGAGAGAAAGGACGAGAGTGCGTGTGCGACAGAGAGAATATGTGAGAAAAAGAGTGAGAGAGAGGATGTCTGTAAGAGAGGCTGAGAGCGAGAAAGAAAGATTGAGAAGAAGAAATAGTATGTGAGAAAGAGAGACTGAGAGAGAGAGAGTGAGAGAGAAAACGAAGAACCGCAAATGCGATTAAAATCGATCATTCGAGAATGAAAATGTGACCAATAACGAATGAGGTGTAACGTCTGATCTTCAGTTTCATCGCTTTTTATTCATTACCTTTGATTATATTATTGCTTGTAATATTAATTCGAGATACCTTGAATACAAAAAGTAATAAACAATGTTAGCCCGTCTCTTACATTTCGTACCCCTCGTGTTTCATTTCTGTAGTCATTTTTATCTTACTTTCAACCTGCAACATTTTCAACAAATAATTCTCCTATTTCTTGGTGTACACATGTATGTGTACATGTTATAGATAAATGTCAAGAAAGTGACATGAAATACAATCGTTTCAGATTCGAAACAAATGAGAATCTTTTCAAAATATCATTTATTATTAACAATATGAATGATTATACATAGGTATATTATATTAGGTGTAGTATATAATCGTATATACAAGTATTACGCTGGTATAGATATATTTATTTATGTTAGAATATACCGATGTGTACGACAACGGTTAAAATGGTCTAT
>CM052331.1:4275312-4285903 GCA_028455615.1 Lasioglossum zephyrum
ATTTAAATCGAAATACAACTTTCAATTATTGTACTTAAATTTAAATTTAAATTTAAATCAGTATGTATCAATCTAAATTCAAAATCAACTCTCAGCTGCTAAAATTAAAACGAAATTCAACTTTCAATTATTCTACTTAAATCGAAATTCAAATTTAAATCATTATACATATATGAATCTAAATTCAAAGTCAACTCTCAGCTACTAAATTTAAATCGAAAATTCAAACTTTCAATCATTATATATTTAAATCTAAATTCAAACTCAACTCTCAGCTACTAAATTTAAATCAAAATTCAACTTTCAATTATTGTACTTAAATCTATATTCACAGTCAACTCTCAGCAACCCAATATATCGAAAAAAGAAATATCGTACATATATTGTATATATTACTTTGACCACATTCATAATTACGGGCACATGCGTTCACCTCGAAGAGCTGCTTCCGCTCGAAAACAATAATTTCCTACGTCCTCGATATGTTATCTCCGCCGACCGAAATTTCACGCATTTCCCTCGATGCAACGAATTCCCACACGCAGAGTCGGCAGCAGAGTCGCCGACGTATTGTGCCCAGTGAAAAAAAACTATTGCAACAATGGCGAGGCGGCGCGACAATGTCTCAGCACGTAGCCTCGAGGCCGATAGAAAGGAAACGCGGACTAGTTACAGTCACCGTATAAACTAGACTTCTCCGGCGCGCGTGATAGGGAAGAAACACACGGCGACGGACGAGTTTGCTCGTCGATCGAAGTCCGTTCATCGACCGGATCGTCTCTGTGGGATGTCGAAAAAGATGCTAGATACTAGCGACGTACGGCTGTGAACGGTGAACAACGAATACGGCGGGAAAGGGGTCGGTAGAAGGCTCGGTCTCTTAATTATAAAGCCCACCGGCGATAATTGTCGTGTAGTTGGACCAACATTGTGACTGCATGTTTTCCCGCCACGCCCATTTCGGTGTTCGTCTCAGCGGGCGAGTCTTTTCTTCGTGTTTGCGCTCCCGTGGGATCCTGCCTCCTTAGATCTTTATTAACCGTACCGGAATCGAGTATTCCAAGATCGATCTCGCCTCCCACCGGTCTTCGACCATTTCTGCGTGAGAACCGATTCGCTCGAGACAATTTGCTCTTTGCCTTTGAATCGTTTGGTACGGCACAATTTCTCGGTAATTATCGCTCCGGCTTGCAGACCTTTCTTCCAAGACATCTCGACGATGTAAAAGCTCTTTTAATATACCTTTTATCTACAGAGTGTTCGACTATAGGTGCGAGAAAATTTAAGAGGTAGTTTCGCCATGACGATATAAGTCGATAATAAAGAATGGAAAAATTGTACTTTTCACTCGCAGCTATTTGAGGCCCTCTGTTCATGATGCGTCGCGTCGCAGACGCATACACGTCCCTAGTAGCACAAAAGTATTGGATATTTTTTTCAAATATTGAAAAAATATTTTTTAAGCCACATTTTTTTCATATTAGAAAAATATTGGATCTGAATATATCGTATACATGTACAAGAATAAAGATTATCTGTATATTAGGAAAAAATATTCTACTTTTAATATGAAATAAAGATTAATTTAATATTTAGAAAAAAATATTTCCCTCGTAACATGAAATAGATATTTCCTGCATATTTAAAAAGAAATATTTGTTACTTAGTATAAAATAAATATTGTATGTATATTTGAATATTAAAAAAAATTTGAATCGCTTTTTAACATTATATGAATGTGCATACAGTATTTTGTGCTACTAGGGGTATTTCTTTTATTCACGAAACGTACAGCATATTACGATCAGCATCTCATTACGAGTATTAAGAATATTAATTAATTAATTCTTGATTATAAAAATAAAGTATAGGTACTTACAATTTTTTTGGAATCTTGTGTTTCTTCTTCGGATCAACAGCACACAACCATTTGCGCGTCTTAATAAGTGTGAAGCACAAACCACATAATCGCAAACACATAATCCAAAATTGTGACAACGAACGGGAAGAAGTTACCCCGACCACGGTCAAAATAATACTGCCGTTGTGACCTCGGTTTTTCGTGAATGGTTAAGGGTGGATTTAGATAGGGAAATATATATATGTTGCGTTTGTTAATTGGACATATTAATAATTAGAATATATATATAATAATATATATAATAATATATATATAAAAATTTTTGGGTTCCACTTTTTCAAGGGTTAAGGGGTCAGAAAGAGAACTGCGTTTAAAAAAATCCTTCACGTGGATGAAGCGCTTTAGAATATTTCCATTCACTATGATTTTTAAAATCTTATTATATTTCATCATGTAGAGAAGATATTAAATATATCAAGAAAGAAACTAAGTTTCTGTTTTCTTCCAGTTCGTTGTAATTCAGGTGGAAACTTTTCATTCTGCATGAAGATCCGCCGTTTAATTATGACACGAGTGTTCTCTAAACTCCACGTAACTTGTCCCAGTTCCCAGAATCACCCTGTAAAGAGCCACAATGCACGTTAATTCGTGGTACCCCGGTGAAAGGAAAGTCACCGGAGGGCCGAAAACATGGAAACTCGAGAATATCGAAAAGGGCACGCGAGCGCTTTCACGGATCATTCGGCTCGATCGATCGTGGATAATTTTGGAAATCGTCGCGCCGCGCGTCGGAGAAAATCGAGGGAGGAGGGAGGGGAGAAGAAAGCGAGCAAGGCAGGGGGGTAGAAATTCCTCTCCTCTTTTCATGGAAACTCGATAGCCAAAATATTGAATTTCCGTAGAAAACGTAGGATGGACGTGATTCCCCCGAAATCGGCTATGCAAGAAGTCGACATAACAAAGAGGCTGACTCTTTTCACCTTTCCAGCCCTCTCTCCAGGCCGATCCTTACGCGCGCGACCCTTCTTTCGTTGGTTTTTTGGTAGCGAGGCACGAGGGTGAGCAGCGAGAACCACGAAACTCCCTTCGAATTACGGACGAGATCCCGCGGCGAGGCCCGATTCTAATCGATCCTTTGATTCCGCGCCGTTTTAACTCTGCCCCGCGGGCATCCCTTAACGAAGACGTTGCCCTCTCCCTTTCGTCTCTCTCCCCCCCCCGGGGGGGCTATTTTTTTACGGGAAAGTTTCCCCTATTCGGTCAGTCCCCCCGAATCTGTGGGAATTCCGGCAATTTCGCGTTCAATTTTACAATCTGCCCAGGGAGCTAATAAGATTTTTTTTATTATAAAATCTCATATGAGATTTATTTCAACATAATTACAAAAAAGACGAAATACGCCACATACAAAATAGAATGTGGTACATTAGAGATACACAGATATTTTAATACATATGATTAGTTGGAACAGTATAGACAAAACTTATACTTTAAGACCACAGCTCTTAAAAAATTATAACATGCAGTGACAAGCTTTTATATTTGGTTTAGCTATTAATATTGAGACATCCATTGGAAGCTGGAAATTTATTTTGCTGAGTTTATTCATTAATTTGAGTCTTTCCTCAGGATTATCAATAAATCCAATGCGAGCCAGAGAAAAAGCAACATGATAGTGGTCAGATCTACATCTGTTTATACTGACAATAGTTGAACGGGATAAGCTTGTTGGAAATTGTTGTAATAAGATTGTTGGAAATTTTCGAAAAGTCACCTGCTGGATACCACAGACTATTTTTATAATATTCATGTTTTCACACACACACAGGTTTTACACAGTGGGGTAGGAGAGGGAACGAAAATGTTGACGCCTGGCTCGGTGGCCGGTACTGGTCCCACGCCTTTGTGAATCGAACGCACGTTGTCCAGAGAAAGACTGTTCGATCCAGCGAAACGGGGAAATCTACGGCATTTCCGGAACGCAGCGGGGCGACTTTGGCCCATTGAGAACTGACCGAACGCCACAATGTAATTCGGTTCAGGTCATCGTGTAACGTGGAAACGGGCGTTAATGCGCCCTTAACGAACCCTCTTAATCCAATTCCGTGCAAAGTAACGAAATTATGTGGCAACGGACCGGAAGCTGCGGCCAGCTTCCCGGCACCGCTTTCTCCTTGTCCCATTTCGAGTGCTCCTCGTTCGCTTCTGACGTATCGGAGGGCAACGGTCACCTATGCTGCCCTACTTGTTTCGCCCATCAAAATCACGTTCATCCCGTTTCTCCTGTATCACAGTACAGATGTTAGGGGTCTTAATTATATTACTATCTGTTATACTGACTTGTGTTACGACAAACCATACGAATTACATATGTCTCTTATATCGATCGTATTATTGTTAATAATAAATGTTTAATGTCCTCGGCGCTGCGGTTCGATCAATTACCACTGAGAAATCAAAAAACATTCTTATCTATTTCATGTTAGCAGAAAAATATTTTCTTCTAACATTTTCTTCTTTTTAATGGAATGTTATTTAAATATTGAATTTATATTTTTCAAATATTGATTTCACATTCTTTGTAATATTTACTTTATATTTTTTAAATATCTAGTTTATATTCTTTGAATATTTAGCTTATATTTTCTAAACGTTCAATTCACATTGAAAAAGATATTTATCCAATATTTTTCTGCTACTAGGGACATTTCCAATAGTTTTTACAAATTCACAAAACGATCACAAACAAATTAATCATCTGTCGAGTCAGCTAGTTATGTGTAAAAATTTAAAAAAAATATAACAAAAGCAGAGGCCACTGAATTCGATGGGGTTTCACTTGTTTCACCTCGATAAAACCAAGCTGCGTGCGCTTCCTACAGGCGGCGGAAGGTTAATAAAGGTTCTACGAGAAAAGAAAGAAGAAATCAGGAAAATGTCGCCAGGATCTAGAATAATTCTATGCATTTCAAGGGTTCAACGAATCCAATAACGATTCCTGGAACGCAAGGGACAATGAAAAATTGCGAGGGGTGTCGGAGGCGTTGTGGGTGTAGAATTCGATCGCGAGAACACAACGTTGGAAGGAATCGAAATTATCGGCAGCATCTTCCGAGATAAAGTCTCGGAACAACGGCTGCCACTGTGGATCTGTTTAACAGTCATGGGGTTCGGCCATATGTGCCCCACGGTGCCACCAAGGAGGATTATCATCGGGGAGATCCGTTATCTCGGTGGCACGCGTTTCTGTTCCTACACGAAGCCAGCCTCTAGTCTAGTCTCTTCCCTTCGTGTTACTCTCTGTCTCGTTCTATGGCGTGCGCGGACCGTCTGTCCTCTTTTATGGTCGGCCCCGTGATAATGGAGATGTCATTCTGTCTCTGCTTTGACAACCCCATAACACGCGGGCTCGCGTAGCTCGTCTGAAACGTGGCACCGTGCGCTCCCTAGAGATCCTCGAAAACTGTCGTTGCGCGCCGAACGCGTTTCCACGTCCTTTTACACGCTCTGTCCTTTGGCTATTTCTCCCGTTGGAACCGAGCACCGACCAGGTTTCTACGTAATTAGTCTTCGACCACCGAAAATGATCGATATCGAAAGGAACCCTCGATTAATCCTGTGCTTGGCAAGGAATCTAATATATTTATTATTATTCGAGATATTGCCGTTGAAAATTCTGTAGTTGAATTTCAGTTTACGCATTAATTGAACTTTATAGTATAGGATTTACCGGTCGATACCTATCAAAAAATCATAGATAGATGTCGTTCGATATCGCATATACCTTTCAGCGTCGTAGCACTTGTTTCAGTTACAACTATGGATAATATCCAAGTTTTACTGTAATTCATTATTTTCTATTTTTTTAAAATTATCTTGCCACAGCAAGTAAGTGTTCTTAATTTTTGTTTGATTTATGTTTCCACAGCTGTGTCGCAAATTCTTTTTTTGTTCCCAGTTTTTTATAAAAGTATTAATTTTTCAGACGCAATAATGTATTTCTTGAAAATGATCCATACAGGGATCGAAACGTTGAGTTCAATTAATTTGCAAACTTGCTGCTGTTATTAATGATCGAACCTTGAACCGAAATCACAAGTTTAATTTTTATTACATTTTTCATTTATAGGATTTACGTTTTGGGTGCTGCAGTTGGCTCTAGCGATACGGAGACATTGCGGAAAGCTTGTTTGAAATATGGTGCTGATCCTAGAGTTGAAGAAGATACGAAACCTCTTCACGCTGCTGGTGTAGGACGTCGTTTGACAATTATTGAGAATCTCTTAAAATTTTCTATAGGATTTACGTATTTACCAGCAAAAAATAATGCAATTTCACCGGTGACCAATCATTATGTCCAAGCAATATCTCGAAAGTGTCGACAAGCGTCGAGTTTAGATCGTTAATTATACACACTGGGCATCGGCAAAATTGCATTATTCTTTCTGGACCTTTCGAATGAGTTTTCACGACTTCTTTCCTGGTAAATACGTGAATCCTATACTCTAGAACGCAATCACTGCACAAACGAAAATTTGTTGTACAACCACAGACTTACCTCGAGCGAATGTGACAGACGACAAGGGTTGATTTCCAAGCAATGTTTCTTCGAAACGTCAGAATCGAGAAATGGAAAGCGATATCGGGTAGTTTGCAAGGTGGTGATAACAGCGAGCGCGACCCGAAATCTGTAGGTCGCAGGAACGACGAGTAACACGGGATCATTTGTGCGAGTTAATGCGATGATCGGGATGACCGACACGCGCAGCCAAGTATTTAAGATCGCTGGATAAGGGAGACACGTGCCGGGCAGGAACCATGGGATATTTATTGAGAGCTCCCTCTGTTTCGCCCTCCGTCGCCTCGGCGATGTATTGCTTTTTAAAGGACTTTAAAAGCTGCCTTATCGAATGCTCGACACTCGACGATGAATCGTCACACGACGCCCGACGACGCGACGGTATTACTCGAATTCGGCCACTTTTCCTTTCTGCTGGACGGGGGCAATCGCCGCAGTAATCGAGTGCTCTTCTTCCGCCATTTCGTCGCTCCGATCGCGATCAGGCCAGTCCCCCTTTCCTCGCTTTATTCTCACTTGCCATCGTGTTTCTGTTTCGATAAACTCGCCGATGATAATCACGATGTACAACTAGAAATTTTTTCATTTCGATAGAAATTTGCTAAGCATAAGAGCAAGGAAGGATTATATCCGGAAAGGTTCATCATCCCTAGTAGCACAAAATATTATATACACATTCATATAATATTAAAAAAAGATTCAATCTCTTCTTAATATTTAAATATACACATACAATATTTATTTTATATTAAGTAACAAATATTTCTTTTTAAATATGCAGGAAATATCTATTTCATATTACGAGAAAAAGATTTTTTTCTAAATACAAAATGAATCTTTATTTAATATTAGAAATAGAATATTTTTTCCTAATGTACAGATAATATTTATTTCATATTATGAAAAAAATATTTTTTTCTTATTATAAAATAAATCTTTATGCAATATCAGAAATTATATAAAATTATATAATATAATTGTAATAAGGTCCTTTGGAAGATAAAATGGAATATTCCCTCAAGCAGTGCACAGAAAGTAATAGATAATATAATAGATAATATATATATATAACTTTTTCTTACATTTGAAAATTTTATTGAATGTTATTTAAATATTGAATTTATATTTTTCAAATATCTAGTTCATATTCTCTGAATATTTAGCTTATATTTTTTAAACATTTAATTTATATTTCTTGTACATGTATACAATATTCAGATCGAATATTTTTCTCATATGAATAAATGTGGCTTAAAAAATATTTTGCCAATATTTAAAAAAACTATTTATCCAATATTTTTGTGCTACTAGGGATCTCGAACAACTCACGTCCATCGGTCCACGGATCGTTGGAAGTTACGAGAACGAAGTGTTGGCGATCAAATATTTAACGAACACTATCAATAATATAGTTAAGGACTCGAACGAAAAGCATAGAAATTCGCTAAGCTTCGGGGACAGAATCGGCTGGAAATTTCGAGCGAGTCTGACCGTGCTCGTATAAAACCCGCATGCTCGGGACAAACACGCGTACCTACACGCGCGCAACAGACGATATTACAAAATTATTGGTACATGAATGTTATCGGTATCAGGCGTGCAGAGCGGAGCACGTAGATACATGAAGCGATATGCTCCGCTGGTATAATAGAGCTGATCGGCCGAGGTCCCTATGTGAAATGCAAGTTCCCCATAGAATAGATTTCCCTCGTGCAGGTCTCCGGTGTCCGAGATAATGCGATAACGAGGTTTACTACACGACTACCGCCACCGTGCGTATATTTGCTGGCGATCGATTGATGCCGCCGCGCCGCGTTGCCTGCTGGAAATAAATCGTCGGACCGGCAAAAACTCTCTATCCGATCAACCGCGAGCTCTCTCGCGCTACACCCATTATAACCGACGCCCCGTTATATTCCAATTGAAAGTGAGAATATTACCGGACGCGTTACGAATTTCATAAATACTCGAATAGCCGCGGACATTTCCTCAAATTTCAATTCGGCTGCCGCTGCGCCGCACACTGCGGTAAACCGATGAATTTTGTACCAATGTTTTTTAATTTTTTAAATGTTTGTTGAATGTGCAGCTCCGGTTTATTCATTATCGTGTAATGGCATTCTATTCTGCCGGCTATTTCGTCGCGAAAAAGCAGTATTTTCAAATAAATCTATCCGTGCATGATATTGGATAAACCACAATTTTTTTTATAATTCTGCAAGAGATTCTGCAACAGATTTTCAAAGTTGAAAAACGTTCGTTCCATTAATTGTAGAAAAAGATCATCGCTCTGTCTCATTTCTATCGAAAGTTCTTCGATTTATATACAAATTCATCGTTCTACTCCAATGTAATAATTAAACTGCGGATTTTTTATACAAAATAGAAACGTTTCGCATTGACTGTGGGTAGCAAGAATAACATAAAAATTAATTTCCACCCTTAACGACTTTGTTAAATTAAAAGCAGCGTTACAACATTCTTGAATTATTTAAATCTTTCACAGTTTCATATTTCACCCAACCAATTTCTTCATAAATGTTAAAGATCCGCAGTCTAGTAATAATCATCGAATTCGAAAGAGAAGTGCGAACAAGTGTATACTGTATACAGATTAGGCTACCGTCGGATTGTGCTCAGGCGAGGGCCAAAGTCATCCTAGGGTTAATAATGATTCTCGATTGCTGGGCCGAGTCGTGAACGCCCATTTCCATTGCACGTTCCTGAGAACGTTTGACTTCGCGGCTGATTGCAGGGTGAATATCTCGGGAGTTTGCTGCATTGTCGCCGAAGAATAAGGGGGGAGGCGCTGCGGCCGTGAGGGGTGCCAGTTATTTTTCCTTGCGCCTTGGACCCCTTCGACGCGAAAGGGCCTCGATCCGGTTCTTCCTGAGAAGATTTCAAATTACAGGGTCCAGAAACGGCGCCCCCGTCGAGGACTCGCCCCCCGCAGGGGGCATCACGAAAACTTGCACGAGACACCCTGCCTCGACGTCACTGCCGCGCCGCGCCGTGGCCGACTCATTTTTTGTTCGACGCTTTTCTCTTGCCATATCTTCCGCTTCGCTTGCCGATATTATCGACACGGCCACCCGATCGTGGGTACGTGCCGCGCGTACCGTTTCTAAGAACGAACGCCGTCGATCGCGAGCGTTTTCGCCAACCATTACGCCTTTGAAAAAATTGGAAAAACTAGGAACGTTTCGAATATCGAATAATAACGTTCATCGGATAAATAGATTGTTTCTTCTTAGCTAGGTTCTCGCAGAATCTAAATCATGATTATACGAATCCTTATGCGAATAATCAAAATTTTCTGCAATATTCCGTCGCGCTGCAATTTACAGTTCCAATGCATCGTTTCTCATGCCGCGAATGTAAATTAATTCTCCGGTCATAGAAGAACATCAAAGTCTAATTAACTTTTTTCTCTCCTCTAACTTTTTTCTTAAAGCAGGTTGGTAATTTAATTACTGTTATTTCGAATTCTCTATTTAAATCCGTTTTCAGTACATTAATACTGAAATTTCTTTTAAAATTTACAGATGCAGTTGTTTCCTCTTTCTTGAAAAGGATCCACATTAGGATCGAAACATAGAAAGTTTAATCAAACTAGCAAAATATATAAATACATCTTGTTATTAACAATCTTACGATCGATAATCAAAACACATTTCTAATAGTATATTTCTAATATTTGTGCTATTTGTCAATAAAATTGTTAAAGCGAAACCAAATGTAGAAGCTTGCCTTTGTATTCATTGTATCTTCCAAAAATCGTAATCTGCACATTTAGTGTTAACAGAAATGGTTATTGTACCAAAAAATAATTTAACAAATCCTTCCGATTTTACACCAATCTACTAAACTCTTACAAACATTTTATTATTCTCTAATCGGTTGGATCAAAATTAGTAAACAAATCTGATCTAAAACATAATTGGTTATTGTACTCAATTGTAGCTATTCTTTTGAAGCGAATTAAACCCGGAGGGGTACAAAATGAATTTCAAGTGGGTACCCAGGTACCTAGTTATTCGTAGAGGGGTTAATGTCACCTCTATTTCAAGCCGGAAAAGTGATTGTCAAGATTTAGGACAAACTGACGCACAGTGGTCCAAAAGCCCGAAAAAGCGGCCAAAACCTCAAAA
>CM052331.1:4286003-4406949 GCA_028455615.1 Lasioglossum zephyrum
CATTTTTGGGGCCTGGGTAAGCTTAATAAAAAAAAATGGTCTACTATCACGGAAAAAATTCTATTTGATTCACTTTGTTTGAAAAACAAACAACATTTTTCTGGCCGTTCATTTGAAACGTACATTTGAAACCGTTTAATTTGCATTTGATTGATTCTTTCATTTTTGAGGTGAGTGGATATTCGAGAAACAATTAGCAATTGATTCGATAAAGATATACTAAAATGTCGCTGAAACCTTCGATCCAGACGAGTGTGCGGCGTCAAGTTGTACATACTTTTTGAAGATCGATGAGCTAAAAACGCATTTGGCGTTCGACGCGAGCATCTGCGCGAATACACGCGCGCGCCCGGAAGTCACGCGAGTAAATTTGACCAGGGAACAGAGCGGCTGCTAAAACAGGATTACAACGCGTTAATCCTATTCGTATTGTTTTTCCTTTTTTTCAGCAGATTGTGCGCGAATGAGCTGCATTTGCGGCGCGTAGAAATTACTTTATCCGGTCGGGGGTGGCGGGAAACAGAGAAAGGGAGAAGCCCGTGCCTTTTTTCCTTTAAAAAACGGGAAAGCAGGCAACCAGAGTGTAGGAGAGAAAGAGAGAGAGGGGAGGGAGAGAGAGAGAAACCGTTTGGCAGACGCGAGCTTGCATGTGCGTGAGGCGTTTTTAATGCGTGTTACCCGGCGGAACCACAATCCGCTTTTGCGGCGAGAGTTGTTGCCGGCCGCAGCCCACTGGTTGGCAGTTTCCGGTGACGCGCTTTGGTGCAAACAGCCGGCCACGCCTGATTTCGAAATTGCAAAACATTTTCACACTCTTGTGGTTCCAACGCCACCGCACTCTCTCTCCCTATGTTTCTCTGCCTCTTTACTGTCCAACCATTTTGTGCCTCTTTTTTTCTTTTTTTTCCATTTCCACTCGTATACGCGTAATTCCCGTGGGTTTGACGGTCGTTGTCAAAGCCTCTGAAAGACAAAACGCGCGTTATGTAGCCGAAATCGGGAACGACGGGAGAGCCGGCGCAGAAAAGTCGCGTTTAATGACCACCTTTTTCCGTGATTTTTTCCGAAGCATAGACCGCCGCCGTTCGTAGAATTTGTTCGGAACGGTCCGACGCGGTCTCGGACAATTTCGACACAGTTCCACAGGGGGGAGCGAAAAATAGAAAATTTCTACGTCTCTCGGAGGAGGAGAATTGAAACGCGGAAAGCGTTGCTCGGTTTCGTTAAAAATCGGAAAACGATCGAGTCGAGCAACGGTACGCGGCCGGCTTCCTGTTTAATTGTTAAGCGTTTAACCAAATTCGGCTCGCGGTGACAAGAGGCGGAGATGGAGTGCATTCGAGGGTTGTGTCATTAAATTATTCCGGAACGTGAGCCCAACGGGTGTCCTCGATCGGTTTCTGTGCGTAATTCGACAGAAGAATAACCCGGGACATCTGACATAGCTCACGATTTTTAATCCAGCCCGCTGCAGTCGAATCAGAAGTTCGTTTATTATTCCAACACCGACATGCATCGGTGGTTTAGACCCCAAATTACACGCCGGTGGACCATTCGTTCCAAAGATCCTGACCTTAATCCGAATGATCTTGTAAATGTTTCACCGAACTGGCGAGTAAACATTTTCTGAAAAACTTACAATAAAAATGATTTAGGTACAAATTATTTCTAGAAAATATAACAGAACCTAGTACACAAGTATGAATTACATTTATTCTTTGACGTAACTCATTTATCCTCCTCAATTGCTAGATTCGTTAATTTTCTATACATTCAACCATCTCAAGAGACAATTTTTTAACACTAGATTTACCAGACCAGTCATTTTGACTGGTCGTGCAATTTCAATTAAAAATTCCCTACAAGTAATTCCCTATAAGTAGAGAATACATTTTAAGAACTTAATGTTACTTTATTGTATATTCGTAAAAAATATATCTTTTGTTACTGACATTTATATTAGTACCAGTCAAAATGGCTGGTGCATGTTTCTATGAAGAAATTCTGTGATGAAATGACATTGGGGCAGCTATAACAATTGATGGGTATTGCAATGTTTTATCGGCACAGAAATATGATTTCGGGAGAATCATGAGACCGATGCAGTACATATAGCGGCCCAAGACATTTTTGTACGAACATGTATTTCGTAAGTGCACGAAGCACGAACAGTCTTGTTTGTTATTTTTAAGAGTGAATAAAGATGGAAGCCTCAATAAGCATTTTTTCTTATACACCAGTCATTCTGACTGGTTTTGGTAGAAATTCGGTAGACTTTCGGCCAGCTTTTGCGGCCACATACTCCACTGTGCGTTGTAGGGATTCTAATAGTTATTTCAGAGTACAGTGAAAAATAGAGTCGTCTCCCAGAAGTTGATCGACAGAATATCGTCCAATTTTCTATGGCGAGTCGTTTAGGCTCGTCTCGATTTCCTATATTCGGTTATTTTCAGTTCGATCGGGTTTGGTCGAAGCTCGGGGGATCGCTCGATTCGAGCGGATCGGGGCTCGGTTTTTACAGTGGCACGTGCAAAATGCTCAAGTGCCCTCCAGGACATTGGAATTGACCAGAAGAACGCGATTCGAGTCAGTGACTCCGAAAAACGATCCTTCAGTGGCGAACGAACGTACGCGCGAGCGTGTCGGTAAACAGAACCGCTCGGTGGAACGGCAACGAGCAGCCCCGGGGTTCCCGCTCTTCGTGACCGATGAACACGTCGCCCCTGGAGGCTCGTTGCACGCAAAAACGTCACTAGCAAGAAATTGGAGCGATTTTTTTCGAACCTGAGCCCCGCGAACCGGCGGCTTTGCGCCCTCCCTTGCGCACTCCACTTCCGGTTTCATTTCCATCTCAGCAAACCTCGATTCCCGATAAACGGTTCGTGCCAAAATATATTTTTGCCCAACCAAGTTTTGCACCGCGGCCAGCTCCACAGAATATCACGGCAAACGCACCGTATTCCGTATCTCTACGCTCCAGAGCAACCTACGTGCCCCGCCCCCGCAAAATCATTCAATTATCCCTGCTCCTGTTAACGCACGCGCAACCTTCCAAGATTTTTCAACTTCGATAAATTCCTCCTCGCGAAGGAGCTCCATGCACCGTGCTCCGAGAGGCTGCAACCTAACTGGACAAAACTGCACAATTATTTAAGCGATATTTCAAGGTTAAGCAAATGGTGACTCTGAGAGGCACCGCTAAAAATTGCTGTGCCATTATTCAAAATATTGTTTGGATTATTAAATATCTCGGTATGTAATCAATTACTAAACATTTATGTGTTGTGCGAGGTATTACACAAATATAAAATTTGAAAAATCATAATTCCGATCCAAAATGTTTTTATGTAATTCTGAACGAAATTATTTGGATGAAATATAAAACAGTACAATATCTGATAATTTCACGAACGTTGGAACATTGTTGTTAACGTAACAAGCGGCCGCTAAGGGATGAAATCAAGATAAATAAAAAATAAAGACATAAAGATCCACTGTCTAGTTCTAAGTACATTATGGTAAACATTTGTGAGTTTTAGAAATGGAATAACCACAACGGTGACTCGGACCGGGGTTCTAGGGTTTACGTTTACGGAGAGCGATAATTACTCGATCACCGATTGCTCCCTGACCCGATTATGATCGGCGAGCGAGCTGGAAATCCGACCACGTGCTCGCTCGCGAATTCGTTTCGCAGCGGTGCGGTGGTGCTCGGCTATCCGTCGCGTCTGCAAAATGGAGGAGAGCAAAAAGCGAAAGAAATAACGCGGCGGATGAGGTGAAAAGCGAGTGAAAGGTGGGGCCGAGCAGGGGGGAGGAAGGGAGACGAAGAGGAGAGAGGACAGAGAAAACGAAAGAGAAAGAAAGAGAGGAGGAAGGAGAATTCGTACCATTTGGTCCGGATTCGACGTCGGTTAACGCAGCGGGGTTACCGCGGACGCCTCGACGGACACATTGAGAGCGCCCGCTCGACTTGATAATCGCTTGCCATTCATACACTTTTCATTGGATTGCGATTGAGCATTAAGAAACCAGAAACCCGAGGGCTAGGTTGCACCGCCAGGCCCGGCCCGGGCCCCGCGTATTAGCATTAGGAGGCATCATCTCGAGTGTAAACACTGCATGGGCACCGCGGATTTAGTCACAGTCTAGCACCGCGGGATGTCACCCGACATCCGAACGTCATCGTCCCTCTGCGAACGTTACCGGCCGCCGCGTGCCGTGCACCGACGAAGCCATCAACTTTTTTATTTTCGTACGCACGTTGCGCGTTGTTCAACCTCTTGGCAATCATTTTTATTTCACCGACAAAATCCATCTCCCGATGTCGCTTCTTTTCACGAGGAAATCTCTTATCAGACTTATCACAACGTAATGTGTATCTGAATTTATGATTTCGGCGCCAGGTTCGATCAATTTAACACAAACAGCAAATGTGCAATTATTTAAACATGTATCTTGACGTTTCGATCCCTGTGTGGATCATTTTCATAAAGAACATATATTGCGTCTAAAAAAAAGCAAAAGAATTCTAATATGGCAAAAATTTTCTTATCTTTAAATGAATTTTTTTTCTTATCTTTAAATCTTTATATGAGACTTATCACAACATAATGTGTATCGCAGAGTATTATAAAGATAGAAATAAAAAAAAACTCTTAGTACGTGTCAATTTGACAGCAAAACCATCGCGATTTATTCGGAAAAAAATATTTATTTTTTCTTATTGAGTACATTAATATACTTATCAAATAATTAATTATTGTATATGTGTCTCCTGTTTCAATTATTTTCGGTACAGATTTCCGTAGGACTGATTCCCGGCGGTGAAAACGGTGAAGTAACATTCGAATTCCGCGAGGAAACGTCTGTTCAGCTTTTTTCCGTTCAGCGGAGGAATCCGAACGATACGAGAGAACATTTCGGTGGCGTACCGATCGGTAAATTTGATGAAAAGTCAATATTGAGTTGACCCGAAGCCAGAGAGAGCGTGGGCACGGGGTATATGGCATTTCGAAAGAGGATCTCGCAATCTGCTGACGCAAAGAGTCTCTCGCCTGATCCTGTCAGGAGCCAGTGAAAAGAAAGCGGTTTGTCGTCGGCCTTAACCACGATCCACGGTTAAAGCTCACGCCGATGATCCCTTTTATCCAATCCACGAGGAGCCGCGGGGCGTTAAATCCCTCGGGAAAATCTCCGTAACTGAACTCGCGTTCCAGCTAAGTCGGTCAGCTCGGTCCAGCCGAGCGAAAGGATCACAATACTGCCACCGACCGACCGAGGAATCGGTTCGCGTATCCGACGACGTTATTCGTCTTCTCTTTCTCTGCGCTCGTCGTCGCTCTCCCCTTTTCTCTTCATCCCCCCCTCTCTCTATCTTTTTCTCACGGGAAATTAGTTGCGCGAAAAATTCGTGCTGTAATGTACCGGTAATCGGCCGTGCTCGCCCGTGAAAAGAAGACCGAGCCACTGAATTGTCTGGAATAATCGTGCACGGTCGCATTAGCACCTTCTCGCAAGAAATCTGTCTCCACCAAGGGGTGCAACAAGATTTTCTGGATCAGAAAATCCCGTCGGTCGTCTAAACGCGATCTTCGACGACTGTTTGCTCGCGAATAATCGATTATCGTTCGCTCCCCCCGCTCCCTAGGCAACGTGCTCGCAGTTTCTACGATTTTAGGTGGTAGAACTTTCTGGTTTCCGACATCTAGCCACTTTTGTAGATCGAGGAAACTTCCTCCTCCCCTGCTCGTCCCCTTTCATATTTTCAAGGTAAACCAATCGAGAAGTTTGATCGGTTGCAACAGATTGAACCCCTTCTATTTTAAGCCGGACAACTTTGCGGAATCGATCAATCGATCCGATTGCAGTCCATCACGAACTCAGATATTACGAAAGTTCCCGGAGTCTACTTTCGCGAAATTTAGTATAGATAGCCTAGTTTCATCGTAACTTGGCGCAACGGAACTCTTGGCGCAAGTATTCATCGTTCTAATAAGGGACGGTTGAGTAGATCGGATCCCGAGATTATCAGCGACTCTTTCTCCTGCGGGTACTCGAACGAACGATCCCTTTCGCGTTCTACTATGTTAGCCCCTTCAAAACCAAATTCCGTTTCTCTGTTTTTCGGAAATTAGTTCCCAAGTTTCTTCTAGGAAATTAGAAAGGAGATGGAGCCGGTATATATCGAGGCTTAATCGCGTCATCCGTCGATGATTGGACTTATCGTGCGTGGACGAGGAACAAACACGCGTAAAAATATGCGGACGCAGACGTTGAAACGCGTAGACGCGTGATGTACACGCGCGTACAAATACAAACATCCAAGTTAGCCTCCCTCGAACGCGACGAGAAGGTACCAAAGCCAGAGGAGGAAGAGACGAGAGAACAGAGAAGAGCAGAAGAGAAAAAGAGAACTCGGTAGCGGGACAGAAGGGTGCTTCCATCGCGGAGAGAGGACACAATCCCTTCCAGCGGCTGCGACCACCTTTTCCCCTCTCTTTCTTCCCACCGTAGCCACCCTTAGTCGCCCCCTAGTCGCCCCCTAGTCGCTCTCACTCCCTCGAACTTGTTCGTACAGACTGGCTCTGGCTGCCCGTTCATCCGTTTGCCAGTTCAAGGTGGTTGCGTTCATTACCAGAGGATATACCGGGTGGGTGGGGAACACTGTCCAACGATCGAGCCTCTTTCGCCTTTTCGTTCGTTCGGCAAAGTTGTTGTGTTTGATCGTCCTCGTCTCGATGGATTGACCAACAGGTGGTGATCAACAGAGAATATGCGGGCATCGGAGAAATTTGAATGCATTTGAATTCGCGCGAAGCTCCTTCGCCGCGACTCCGTTGCCTCTCTGCCTCTTTCTCTTCGTTCGAGGAACAGCAAATATATTCGGGCTAATTTGATCCGCGGCCGAACGACCATCTCCTCGCACCTGTTTGCGCAAAACCGAGTGATTAAGAGAGGATTACACGCGCGGGATTGGGCGGGCACGTGCGCCTCTTTTGCGGTGTAAATAACGAGTCGACGACAGGAGACGCTCCCGAGGCTTTTTCTTTTTAATTGGCACAAACGCCGAGCGGTCCCTCGCGTAAAATCGCAGGGATTAGCCGTGGGTTCGAGTGCACGTGCACTTAAATGCTCGCTAATTGTCCGAGAGGCGCGAGCCTCCTCCCTGTATCCGTTTTACGAGCGTCTGTAATGGGATGCTTTTAAACGGTTTCAAAAGACGCTCCGCGCTCGTCAAAGCAACTAACGAGTTACAAAATCATTCGGTTTTGTTTTTCACCACCAACTACGACGATTTTAGCTTAACCCTTTGCACTCGCAGCTGTTTTAAAACATTTCTTCTATCCTAGAATAATCGCATTTTACAAGATCTTTATCCTCCAATAATTAATTAAGTAATTATATATCGATCGTAATTTATCTTTAGGATATTATGAATTTTTATTCTCGGTGCAAAGGTTCGATCATTTTTCTACACGACAAATAGCTATTTTGTAGGAATATGAAACGCTGGATTCGGATTTGAATCTTCCGGTTGTAATCTACGTGCCTAAAGATTTTAATTTAAAAATGTTTCCTTTTTTTTAACTTCCCTAATGTTCTTGTTTTATTTTATATACGCTGTATTACAATGTAATGTATACTATGTTCAAATAAATCTCATATGAGATTTCCTTAAATAAAAAAAATATAAAAAATCTTCCGGTTCAGGAACCACGTTAGCTATTAAAAATGTTTAATAGGAGGAAAAGAAAGGAGGTGTTTCGTCCTAGACCCGTTCGATCCTAGGCTATCTAGCGGGCCTTGCCTTATACACGGAATGTTCGAAGGCGCTTTGAGAAACGTATTTATGCTGAATCTTGGGGACAGTGTCAGAACATGAACATGAAATTGATGGAATACAATTCGGCCGATTGTTATTTAGCCAGTGTGTCGTTCGATTCGTGGTTTTCTATTTTACAGAATTTTTACGTAATTTCCAGTGGAAACGACACTTAATTATATCGCACGGAACAAGACCATGGGATTCGAGATTGCGCGGCTTTCTTCTCGGTATATTCTCTGGCCTTACGTGCGAGAAGTTGAAGCTAAGGTGAAGCGTCTTAGCTTCCGTTCACACTGCTGGCAACGGAGAACCAGTCTTCTCTTATCTCGAGTTTGCAAGACTGCCTCCAGTAATACCGTGCGCGGCTAGAAACCCTTACGAACGAGAGCCCCGTGAAATATCGCTAAACGGCTTGTACCCCTTTCTCCTTTCTCCTACTTTGACCCCTTCCTCCTCCTTCGCCTCTGTCTCTCTCCTTTCCTCTCGCCGAGGACCTCCTATGTATCCGTCTTTTTCTCGGAACTCGTTACCTTCTTCCTCCGGAGATCTTAACTCCGGTCACATAGTTCCTATTGAACATCGTTCCGAGCGATATCCACCCTTGCTCACTGAACAATCAACCAAAACTCTCGTTTTTCTTTTTCAAAGTTCATGTCAACGCTGCTTTATAAACAATTCCTTGCGTGCACACCTCTCTACTTTCTCTTTCTTCTTTCTTTACCCAGAGTTTCTTCAAGCAAAGCTCTTATCCTCTTTCTTCTCATCCCCTCTCTCGACTTTCCTCTACAGTCCCTTACCAAATGCTCTAAAATGTACCAAACATCTGTTTCACATTTTCACATTTCTTAATAATTAAAAGGCCAAATTTATTGTAGACGGACCGAAGCCCTTTCACATAAGTGTTTACGATAATAATTCTGTGGTCGCAAGAAAAAACGAATGTGACAATTTTAAAAAATTCCAGTTCACACGTTAATTGAGCTTTACAGTATAGGTTTCACGTATGTGTTTGCTTTTACATATCATCCCAATTACAACGAGAACGGAGCGAGGGCGCGACGGTACGGTTTCGAAAGCGGGCGGGCACCTTTAAATTTCGGCATATTCAGAAATCTTGGGAAGAGTCCGAGATAGCAGGGAGGAAGGTGTCGACGCCTGGAACAACGGCGAGGAAACGAACGAGCTCGCTTCATTATACACGACGCTCGCACGCTTCGTTTGCCCCCGGAAGTCGTGCTTTAGGAGGGTCGCGCTTGCGGCGCGGGACGAGGGACTACGGGACATGGGACTACGGGAGCAGGAGCGAGGGGAGGACGCGAGGGCCATCGCGGAACGACAACGAACACGTACATACACATGCTGAGAAAGAGAGACAGAGTGAGAAAGTCGGGGAGAGAGATGAAAAGGGAGGAGGATACTACCGAGGAGGAGGACGGAAACGGAGAGAAGTAAATGGGAGAGGGGGTGGGTTGAATTAATACAATCACAGGGGTGGCTCACCACTCGCAGTCCGCGTGGGGAGAGAAGAGAAACGGGTGAGATATAACCACCCCTTTGCTTGTCATCGAAATTATACGCTGTCGACACTCGACCTCGTTTACGGCTCCTCTCTATCCATTTCTCTTGCCTTCTCTCTTCTGGATTCCTCTCCAGAAGTCCTACGTAGGTAGCAGCGGCAAGGCGGCAGACGAGTTTCAAAATTAGGACCAACGGAGGGCACGAGAGACAGGGAGGGAGAAAGAGGGTCAAATATGGCGTAGGCGTAACGAGCTGTTGTCGTTTCTGTTATCGAAGGGGTTGTGTTTTCACGAGCGGCACGAGAGGCCTTGAATGTAACACGATTAACTCTGAATTTCCGTTCGTGCACGCTGTCTTGCTCAGCCAATCCGAATTAATGTTCTCCACGATTTCTGCTTTCTTAACGAGCGAGCAAGAGCACGCGATTCACGGCAGTCGGTATCCCGCGAACGCTTTTTTTCCCTATCCGGATCGCTTTCCGTTCGGCTCGAGTGTCGCTTCTCGCTAGCTACCTGCCCCCCCCCCCCCCCCAGCCTGCCTGCATTTTCCCGTTTCATCGGAAAATACCGGTGAACCTGTTACCGTGAAACGGGAGCAACGATACCGATGCATTTTCACGCGGACCGACTTCCGAATCGATTCGAAACGAGTTTACCGATAATACCTCTGTACTCTCTTCACCGCCGATCGATCGATTTGTTTCTCGTCGCGATACATAGACAATCTCCAGTTATTATTGAATGTTTTCTCTGAAATAGCTTTCTTTCCTTGTTTCAGATGTCGGTCAGGCTCCGCAAGCTTTTTCCCGAAGATCCTGCACGTTCTCTTTTCCCATCGGCATATACATACGTGCATCTCGCGCATCGCAGCGGCGCGACGCGACCGTCCGAAAGAAAAGATTCCTGTCCCCGGAGACCGGAGAACGAAAAACAGAACCAGGTTACGAGGGTTTTTAATAAAATTAGGCGATCGTTGAGGCGTGTCAAATGGAAATATGCACGTTCGGTCGAGGGATTTTGCGGACGGGAGAGAAGCTTTCCCGTTTGTAAAATGGGGGTGCGACTCGATAACGATGGAATTCATCCACCCACACTCTCGGCGAAAGCACCGAGCGGACGGGGATGGCGACGGCCGGGGAACCTGGAACGTGGAACGGGTGAAAACCGGGGAAAACGGGGAACGGGGGACGAGGGACGAGGGGGAAAAGCGAGGGCAAGTTGCGCGCGACTGGATGATGAGAAAAATTTTTTTCCTTTATTCCTTCCACCCGCCTGGACGTGTATCGTAATCAAGGAGGCGCGAGGTAGATTAGCGATTCGATATCGTGGAAGGCTTTTTTAGGGGTAAGCTGCCCGAAGAAAATTTTCCGCGAGGCCGACCTCCAATATCTTCTCGGTTGATTTGAAAAAAAAAAATAGATCTCCAGGCACAAACGGATTTATTCAATTCATTATTCCAACGGAACCGTCTCTGTTCGCTGTTAACCCTCGCGTATCGATCCGCTCGCAAATTTTCGCGATTATACGTGCCCGTAATTATGAAAGTGGTCTGTGTCGTGCATTTCTTGTTTCCAGATATATTTCGAGGAAAAGGATATTCTCCCCCGTTTGTCCCTCGTTGTCACGAATTCACACAGTGGTAAAAGATCGATTAAATAATAAGGTAAACCGTTATTTAGTTTAGTTTCTTTTCCTCGTATTAAAACATTTTAATAGGTAACGTGGTTCTTGAACCAGAAGATTCAAATCCGAATCCAGCGTTTAGTATTCCTACAAAAATAGCTATTTGTTGTGTAGAATAAAAATTCATAATATCCTAAAGATAAATTACGATCGATAACTAATTAATTAATTATTTAGCATATAATGATTGAAAGTTGAATTTGAATTTAGATTATAAACGTTAAACTGGGTTGCTGATGGTGGAAAGTTGAATTTAGATTTAAATATAATGATTCAAAGTTGTTGTTCTCGCGAAAAGTATTTTATCTATGTCTGGATAAAAGGATACCGGGTGTTCGGGGTTGATTTACGAATCTATGTTAACCGGTGATATTTTGTCAACTTTCCTGCGCCATTCTTCTTCGCCCCTCTTCGAATCACCCTTCGACCATATTGCACGCCGGCTCAAGACCTCTAATCTAATAAGATTTCTAGCAAATGTAGCGTGGTAGTCAACATATTGCAATGTTCGCCGTATCACGCGGACCCTGATAAATTGATATTTTTTTGCTTACGAACGTGCCGGATCTTCGAGGTAACATTCGAGCACAAAGTTATCGGTCGCCATAATAAAACGGTTTGCGAGCAATAAAAGTGTATTTTTATCAAAGTTATCGAATGCATTCGAGGCGAGCTAAAAATCATCGACATGTTTGAGAATGAGATGCCGATGCGCTAATGACTACTTCTTTTTGCCAGGTCTCGCAATCCATAAAGTACGGGCGGAGTCGTTTGCGCGTCAAAGTGTGTCACAATGGAAGCGTGTGGTGTGGTGTGGCGTGGTGTACACGGTGGTGAAGTCGATAAACGTGACAAATGCGAGGTATACGTACGACAGCCGATCGTGTCGAAGGTAACGTCGAAGTTGCTTCGAACACTTATGGGGTGCCATTCGTTTTATGAGCCTTCTTATCGGCCCGCTGCCAGCCCATAAACGCATCTTTCCCATAGAAGAAGCGTTCTGACGCATTTACGCGGCGGATGTCAGCGGCCTGTATTTATCGAGTATTTCGCGAACGCATAATATCTGTTAGTTTATCGGTTCCGTTCGCGCGGAGAAACGTTCTACGGGAGGGAAAAAAACGACGGATATAAACCATCTCCCATTATAAATACGCCCGGGATGTGTCACCTTTTGCGAGTATTAGGACACCGTGCCCTTTGGACGCGACCTCGGGGCTCAATATTTATGCGCGGAAAGTGCACTTGGAAGAGGCGCTGACCGGAAGGATCCATCCCTCTTCATTTTCGTTACACGGAATTATACCGCTTAAACATTCAGGAGCGAAGCCTTCCGAAGGTCACGGTCGCGTAGGCGACTAAACGTTTGATATTGTGCAAAAATCTTTTCGTAAATGTTCAAACTTCTTACCTTGCACGCCACAAATCTCCGGTGTAGTTTTCCCGCAAAGTGAACAGTACCATTTTCAAGTCTCCAATGACACCGGAGTCCTCTTATCTTCGACCAGCAGGTTATCAATGACGGTCCAAGATTATGAATTAAAAGAAAAGGAGGAGGGGTAGATGGTGGTGAGGTAGAGGAGGAGGGTGGTGGATAAGAAACCATCACCTCCGCTTATCCCCGGTTCGAGAGTACTATGTGAGGCATCGGTGAGGATAAGTACGATAAAGAGAGCAAGACGGAGATAGAAATAATGCAGGAGAAAGTAAGAGAAAGAAAAAGGGGGAGAGAGAGAGAGTCGTCTGTCGTTTTGTATATCTACCCTCGTACGGTGGAAATTTCGTTACGGGGGTGATTTTCTGCGGGGGATGGCCAGCCCCGTCCCCGCTTTAAACCTGATTGGATGCAGAGTTATCTCGCGCTGCGTTACTTCCGGATGATTGGTCGCTGCGGTCGTCATGACTACCTCACCACCGCCACCACCGCCATCTCCACCACCGCCACCCCCACATGGCCCTCACCCGCACCCTCCGCTCCACCAGTCGTCCCTTTGTTACGTCTCTCTTTCACACACGAGCCGGCTGGCTTCGCCTCTCTTCTACCCTCTTCTCCTCTTCTCTATTACTCCGCTCCTCTTCTCCTCCTCTCCCCAGACCCCTGCTCTCCTCTCTGTTCCAATTCTCCCGTCTTCTTCGGCCTATCCGTTTCTTCGTCTTCTCTCGTCCGGGTGTTTAGATAACACGCGACTGTATCTCCAGCTGAGATCCACACCAGCCACCGCATAATTCTTCGGCCACTCGCGAAATTGTAAACTACAGCAGAACTCTCTCTTAAGGGGGTAGTCTCGTTTCTAGGATTGCAAGGGTGCGGATGCGCATTCTCATTTCTCGATAATGCAAAGATAATGCAAACACGGGTTTTCACTAGTGAAAAGCGCTACGTAAAAGATCAATCTACATCGCTCCCTCGAAAATCCCATTTCTACGTTCACCGTGATCTACATCTGCTTTATGCTTCTGAGTAATGCACAATTACAGCTCATTTTTTGTTTGAACAAAAAAAKCGAAAGAAAATCCGATGAATACCTCCTTAAAGAGCACACAATTTTCTCTTTCGTGCAGTGCATTTTTACCCTCGCGGTAATGGAACAGCAGAAGATGACAAAAGAAATGCTTGGAAGAGTAGAAAGTACTGCAAGACATGAAAAGAAAAAACTAATAAGRTTCAATAATAACAAATGAAGATTATTAATTCTGTCATTGTAAACTAACTGTAAGACTACTGTAAAAAAAATTATTAAAGCTGAAATAAACCTATAATAGGTTTCAGTGGCTCAATAAAAAAAAAAAAAAATTAGTACGACCAATGAAGAAAATGAATTTTTACTCTACTCTACTTTGTTATAGTTTAGATAGAAAATTCATGGCTTTGAATAATAATAACAAATGAAATGCAATAATAACAAATGAAGAAAATGCCATCTGTACACGAAAAATGAAATTACATATTATTCGTACGACCAATGAAGAAAATGAATTTCTACTCTACTCTACTTTGTTGTAGTTTAGGTAGAAAATTCATGGCTTTGAATAATAATAACAACAAATGAAATGCAATAATAACAAATGAAGAAAATGCCATCTGTACACGAAAAATGAAATTACATATTATTCGTACGACCAATGAAGAAAATGAATTTCTACTCCACTCTACTTTGTTGTAGTTTAGGTAGAAAATTCATGGCTTTGAATAATAATAACAAATGAAATGCAATAATAACAAATGAAGAAAATGCCATCTGTACACGAAAAATGAAATTACATATTATTCGTACGACCAATGAAGAAAATGAATTTCTACTCCACTCTACTTTGTTGTAGTTTAGGTAGAAAATTCATGGCTTTGAATAATAATAACAAATGAAATGCAATAATAACAAATGAAGGAAATGCCATCTGTACACGAAAAATGAAATTACATATTATTCCTACAACCAATGAAGAAAATGAATTTTTACTCTATTCTACTTTGTTGTAGTCTAGCTAGAAAATTCATGGCTTTGAATAATAATAACAACAAATGAAATGCAATAATAACAAATGAAGAAAATGCCATCTGTACACGAAAAATGAAATTACATTTTATTCGTACAACCAATGAAGAAAATGAATTTTTACTCTACTCTACTTTGTTGTAGTTTAGGTAGAAAATTCGTGGCTTTGAATGGGTGCACGCGTGGGCGACATGACGAAAAAAAAAGAACGGCAACGTATGCTAAAAATTCCCACGGCATCTCGAAGGTGGTCCATTTCCCAACGTCGGTCATCTGCCGCGCGCGTTCTTTGAAAGCATTGCCGCTGGTGTAATGTGTCGTTACCTCTGCAGCAGGTGCCCGGTCGTCCGTCGCGTCGCGTCGGGTCACCTTATACGTATACGCGTAAATACCACGCGTTTATTCACGATGATGCGTGTCTAGGATTTGCCTGCGTCCGCGCACCGCCACGCCGGACCCTTTAACGTCGCTCTCACCCCCGCCTGTAAGACGATGGACGTTCTTCGCGTTCATCGGGTAACGTTACACTTCTGGGTGGCTCTCGGTGTCACCGGCTCCGACTCTTTGCTCCTCGTAATCGCTGGCATCGTTTACGGGAACCTTGGAATTCCTTTTGGACCCTTTTCTCATCGTTGGATCGTTGACAGCTGCGCTCTCATCCCTCCAAACGCCAACTGGACATCCGGTCTCGCGAAATCTGAATAATGATCGCAACCGATCCTTAACAGACCCAATTTATCGCGCTGATACTGTATAAAATTCACAGCGTTAAAACGACGACAGATTTATGACTCGTATCAAAGTTTTTCCTCTTCGTATTCATAGCTGGTACGTATTAGAAGCTGAGAGAGGCAGGTAAATTGTTCGTGTCGCGATCGACGTCAATCCGGGGGCAATTGTTCGGGTGTAATTGAAAGCGTCGATCTATCAACATCACAACTTTTTATGGAAATGACAGAATTGTGTCGACGAAAAGGGTGTCGAAGCAAATAAGTGCAGTCGCGATACGACGCCTGTTCGGTCGCTAACAATAAGTGATCGATGATCGAGTTCCTGACTCAGCAGACATTCGCGAAACCGAACACCACGGATATTTTTCCGCGCAAATATGCACGCGACAGACACTAGGGGGAACGATATATGTATGTACACCAGCGTGTATCCTAACGTATCACGACGTGTATTACTCAACTCGGAACTCGTAGATTGCGTTACAGGACATCTGCGATCACCGCGAGAGATCGGTTATAGATTAACACCAGAAATTTTCCTGCGATTTCATTAACCGTCTTCGCTCGAAATCCTCGTCGAACTGCTTTGCAGAAAAAATTGCGATTCAATTCTTGATTATTCTTGGATTATTCGATTGTTCCGATATATCGAACCGCGTGGTTGTTTATGGAATCGTTTTTGGATAAGAGACGCGAGAGAACGACATCTCCATAAACGACGGGAGTAGAGCGTAGCTAATGAGAGGGCACCCTTGTCCGAATAATAAATCTCGAGCCGACAACATTACCGTCCGACAAAAGGATCTCGATGGGCGTGACTCGTCGTTCATAGTCGTTGCGATCGTGAGAGATGGAGACGTCAACTTTTGTGCGATTCGTCGCGGACCGCTGTCGAGCCACGAGAATCGAGAAGTGGCTCGGCTCGAGCATTTCATTCACGCTCGAACCCGTGGAACATGCTTCAACGAGGTGATGCACACTCGTCAACGTTGATTTGCGGCGCGTGCTACACGACTACGCCAATAATTCCACTCATTGTTCCCGGTTGGAATTTGGAATTCGTCCGAGCCGAGACGAATCGCCTGGGCACAGGCTGATATCTGATCGACCGTTTTCCACGATACTCGGCGTAAACAAATAATCTGAAACATATCGCCGGTATTTTCCAGTATATCAAGGATACAAATGTAAAGGAAGTATACTTTCTTTAGGTTCGAATATGTCTTTAATTTAATTACCGATAGATAGAGCGACGATTAGTAGGAGAATTGAAGAGAGAGAGAGATAACGATTACGCAATAGAGTGAACGTACAAAAATACAAAAATAAAATTAATAAACAAAATTAGTAGTGTAGGCAGAGAAGTGAGAATAGTGAACTTTGTCTCTGTAAACAAAATTCTCTTTGTTTACAGAGCAACACATTTTCGTTTACTACCATCCTAAACAATAATAATTGTCTTATACAAATATGTACAGGGTTTCCCCAATTTAAATAACATAACTTCAGCAGTGTGTAGGGGATCGAAAGACTAAGACGAAAAGTCTTTTAGAGATTTGCTCGTTTTTGCCTCGTTCTGGAGAAGAAACGCAATAAACGAAACAAAACAAGTTTTCATTCTTTTAAGAATAATTTGTTGATTTGGCTCATCTAATTTTTACTCAGTATTATTTGATCTTTAAACTACATTTTGTACTGGTAGGACGACAGTCAATATGCACTCGGAGCTATTTTAACTTGAAAATTAAACGTTTCTTTCGACCTAGAATAATTCCATTGTGTATGTTTTTTTTGTCATTTTGTTGATATGAAATTGATACGATGCTTCATGCAATACTTAAATGTGTAGTAATTGATTAGATACGAGCATATTTAATAATGTAACAGTATTTTGAATAATGGTACTAATACTCGCAAAAGCAGAGAGAGCCCTGCGCTTTTGTAATCGTTCCGAGTAGATTTTATTTCATTCGAATCTTACCGTAACTTCCGACACGGCGGAACGATGGAAAATTCAATGGAAAATTATTAAAAGCTGAAAACGCAGCATCGGGAGCCCCGCTGCACTTTCAAAGCGATTTCTGGTAATTTATAAAATAAATTCTTTTACATCCTCTGCTTTTGACTTTTCCATTCACGCTCGAACAAATCCGTTCGAAGTGCTTTGTAATACGTTCCTTTGCCATTTAAACCGATTGTTTTCTGCGAAAAAAGAAATTAATTGTTGACTCGAGGTAAAGAGTTCACGCACGAGCTTCCACACGCGAATAAAAAGGCTCCGGAGAGTTCTTCTCTGTAGCATCATTGATTTCTTTGATTATGATATCCTGCTGGCAAGGAATTCTAGATCGTTTCAAAATAAAATATGCAATCGGCGGATACGAGGTAATGTGAGATAATGAGTATTGCAACGGACATGTAAATAGTGTATGTTGGTTACGGGTGAGCGAGAATAATTTGTTGTCGTCGATTCATCACGGTTTAATGTCCTGCTTAGCACTTCGAGTGCCGTGTTTGCCTGAAAAATTTGCCAAAAGATCATAACACAAAATTCTGAATGGTAAAAAATTCTCTTGAGAAAACGATTTAAAAATCGTCCAATGTTTTCACTGTTCTACATTATATCTGCTAATATGTTTGTCATAAATGCATAAAATCCGCAGTCTAATAATTAAACATCGATTCATCACGGTTTAATGTCCTGCTTAGCACTTCAAGTGCCGCGTTTGCCTGAAAAATTGCAAAAGATCATAAAACAAAATTCTGAATGGTAAAAAATTGACTTCAAGTTTTCCTCGAGAAAACGATTTAAAAATCTTCTAATATTTTCACTGTTCCACATTATATCTGCTAATTTTTCTCATAAATGCATAAAACCCGCAGTCTAATAATTAAACTGCTGATAGAGGGCACGTTTGAGAGCAGCTTTTGAAAATCTCCCTCGTAAACCTTTGAACTTGCGAGGTCGTCCTCGGTCCAGCTAAACATTTTATCCCGGACGTTCAAAAGCCACCGCGAAAATATAATTTTTTCCGCGTGTATCGTTTGACTCCTTTTATTTCGAATTACATTCCGCTTAGAAACGCGACGCGGCTACAGCGCGGCGCGTGCACGCGTGTAACACGCACGCCCGCCACTGTTTATCCTTTCCCGGTGCGGATGTCGTGTCGTCGTCGTGTTTACACGCGTAACAGCCCCGAGTCGCGACATCACTTTGAAGCGTCGCGTCGCGTCGCATCTGCGGTTACCCAAGAACACCCTGCGGTGAATATCGTGGAAACGGGCGCAGAACTTCGCGTAGGTATTTAATCCGTTCGCACGCTGAGCAGCCCATAGAGATACATTCGGTAACGCGATTTTAAGTGGGGAGGGACGGATTTTAAATCCGGGACTCTCGGCCATTCAGCGCACCCCCTCTCGAACCTTCTTTGTGTGTCTTTGTTCACCTCCGAGCGTGTCACCTTCTGTTCCCGTAAGATCAATTTGTTCACCGATCACTGATTTCGCTCATTCAAGGTTACGTCTCCTATTAATATTTTATAACCCCTGCTTGGATCCTTATCATTGTTCAAATAGGTGCAAGTTGGACTGCTCTAGGTCTATCATGTACTTTCAGGAAGAAAATTAATTGCCCTATTACCGATAGCAAGCAACTAAGAATTATTCGATCCCATGGAAATCACCGACACAAATTTCCCCGACAACATGTAGTCGAATCCAGATTTCACCGGCAACTACTTTCACCGCCAACGCCTTTAACCGACGACGAATTTGATGGACGATTTCAGATTCGTTGTCAATCAAAATCGTGGTCGGTTAAAGACGTTGTCGGCCAAAGTAGTTGTCGGTGAAACGTTGTCGATGAAAACCGTGTCGGAGAAATTTGTGTCGGTGATTTCCATGGGACCCGAATTGTTTCTGTTCTCGTAAGATCAATTTGTTCACCGATGACTGATTTCGCTCGTTGAAGGGTTGTGTCTCCTATCAATATTTTATAATCCCTACGTGGATCTTTATTCAGAAAAGAATTAATTGCCCAGCTATTACGGACATTAATTTACAACCTCTGCTTGGACCCTTATCTTTTTTCTAGGTCCATCATGTATTTCCAGAAAGACAAATAATTGCCGAGCAACTACCGATATTAATTTACTAAGAATTATGCTCCGACGTTAGTTTAAAATTATTTTCCAAATTGCAAGTTCTGCATCGAGTCTAGCTTACTTGCACCTCTTGAAAAATTTAAGATACAATTATTTTCTAAATTGTATATATTGTTGTTTCAACGACAGTCGACTGGGAAGAACTGTGAGATAGGTTTGGGAGACTATGGGAGGTTTGGGAATAGGAGATACGCCTATGCGAGACGATTCACAGAATATCCCACTCGATCATGAACGAACGAGCACGAGTGTGTTCATTCATCGCAGGCTTAGGGCTCATCGCGCACAGGTGTGGCCGAAAAGAAACGAACGCGCGAACGTGTTCGTGGCTGCCAGTGGATTGCTACCCCTTAGCTACTCGACGTTTAATCCTACGCAATCCCACGCGACGATTCGCCTCCTCGTCGCTCCCCATTCTGTCTTCGTTCCCGTGTTGACAGACGCTTCTTGCTTTGCTCTCGACGCGGATCCCACAACAGCGGTCGAAACTCTTCATTGTATCGTTTCTCGTACGGATCTCCACCCTCTCGTCGCCTCCCCCATTGGTTTATGTGGGAAAGCTTGGCCAACGTCTCTCGGATTTCGTTCGAAGAATGCCGGGATGTTGCGCGCGCGAAACAGAGGGAAAGAGAACTGCTTGCTTACACAGAACGCAGGTAGACGACACTTTGGCTTCTTGCCTCTCACAATATTTCCTTCTCCGTTCACTCTTTTCTGCGAATCGCTTACACTCTGATCCAATCTTATTCTAATGACTGGACACCGGATTTTAGGCGCATATGGCGAAACTTAGTAGGTGTAATTTGGAAAAGTAAAAACATTACAATTATTATCTTCCGCCTATTAACCCCTATGTTAATATCCAGCATTTTCTGCGATGTTCTATTTTACAGTTTCAAATGTAATTAACCCTCATCAATTTCACACAGTTCTCCTGAAATAAGTTATACTGTTTTGTTATTTCTAAGTTATACTGTTTTGTTATTTATTTTTTTTAATACAAAACAGATAACGGAAAACTTGAGATTCAAATGTTAACTTGTCAATTTGAATAAAAAAACGAGAAATAACTGTTTACCTTGTTATTTCATCGATCCTTTGCCACTGCGTCACTTTGACAGATTCAGTTCGTGAAATGAGGGACGAATGAGAGTTAAATCTTTGATAGTTAAATAATTGTAAATAGCGTATGTCTCTCTCTCTCGCGTGCGTTTTCTTAGATTTAGGTTAGATGTAAGTTAGTTATTTAAGGTTTTAGTTTTTAAGTTTGTAATTACGGCGATGATGATGAGAGGAGTGTTGTAAAATTGTAACCCCAAGGGGATCAATTAAACTAAATATATATAACTAGATTGTAGGTGGACTGGTCTTTGATAGTTAAATAACTAATGGTGAATAACTTTGATATTTGTTAACAAAAATATTAGATAAGTTTTAAAGAGAAATCGAAAGTAGATATGTACCTCATTATGGAAACTACATTTCCATTTGACGCCAACTTGATGCAATTCAGGTAGATTTTTGTTTTGCACGAAGATTCGCGGTCTATCGATGACTAGCACCACAAGGAGTTAAAACGCAATTAAACCCTTCTCGACCACAAACGAGTTATCTCGCGACGAAATACTACGAAGTGATTAAATGGTAATTGGAATTAAGTTTAGCGGCGCAACGGTTCGATCAAATTCTACAACTCTAGCAATGTTTGTAAGCATACCAAAACGTGTCGATTCGGATCTGAATCAGAGTGCTTGAGGCCACGTTTTGCTATTAAAATGTTTAATAGTTCTCGGGAAAAGAAAGGTGGTGTTTCGTCCTAGACGATTAAAAGGTGTCGCGTTCGTAACTCGAGCTAACTATTAAAAAAATGATTAGGTTCTAGCATTGGTTGACAACGCGGCGAAGGTGTGGGGATGCGTAACGCACGGTGTTATAGCGTTTAGCATCCAGTATCCTGCATGGAGCGTCCAGCTAGGGGCGCAGCGGACAGAATATCCGTGGCATCTGGTCGAAAGTGTGAGAGGGGCATTGTGTATCGCGCATAGTTCGCATTTCCTCGGTACATTCTCGGACCTCGGTCCTGACCAGGAACATGATTAGTATACGCACACTTGACCTGGCCGACCTATTGTCAGGGAGGAGAGAGAAACACCATTATAACGATACCGAACACGAACACCCCATTATGTTCGACACCCCGGGGTACACGATGTACCGTCGTCTGCTGATGCTTTATTAAAGTCCTTCGCTCATTGTAATCGTGCGTGCGTGAGCTATGCTAGATTCTGTCGTGGAACGTTTCGCGTTTAGGGTATTACGGCTAGAATGAATTCGCCGATACCGGGGGAAAGAAGCATTCTAGTTTATTATAATACAACGACGAGAGCTCTCCTTTCTTAAAACTAGTCCATAGTATTAACCGAGGGTAAAAAGAAAGATGTTCAATTAAGTATTCTTGCAAAGTAAATTTACTGTACG
Source organism: Lasioglossum zephyrum (assembly GCA_028455615.1). Lineage (NCBI taxonomy): Eukaryota > Metazoa > Arthropoda > Insecta > Hymenoptera > Halictidae > Lasioglossum > Lasioglossum zephyrum. The sequence continues at coordinate 4,307,898 of CM052331.1, forward strand.
TTCTCGTTGACGAATCCCACATTTCTTTTTGCGCGTCGACGTTCGACGTACATTATTCATTTTGTTTCTATTTAACAAAAAAAGTGCGGATCTTTATGCGTTCATAGCAAAATTGAGTAAAAGTAAATGAAAAATTGTTGAACAATATTAAGAATTGAAGATATAAATATAATATAATTTATTATTCCTGATCCAGATCCAGACATTTTTTATTTGCATAAAGATCCGCAGTCTATCAACAAATTACTACTTTTCCAAGTAAATTGCACCAGGCTCGTATTGTATATTATGAGAAAAAAAGCGTATGGAAACGAAATAGAAAGTTGTTTTGAAATTAAGGTTACTTCGAGCGCAAATGGCTAGCTTACCTTTCGAAGGATCGGATCGACGCGACGTCTGTCATCGGGAAACGCTGTGGTGGACTGCGCAGACAAACGAGACAGTGGCGCGTTGTCGGATAATTTTCGCGGATTCCATGGTAAACTACCGAAATGATAGATCGAGTCGCGGAGGATCGGTAACGTGTGAAATTTTTGAAAGACACGGGTAAGCGGGATCTCGTGCTCGACCATGCGCGCACGTTAGGTAGGTACACATGTTACTCGAACAATTTACGAGCCTCCCTTTCACCGCCATTTTCCACGACAGAATCTATCCGTTGTTCCTGTGAAAAACTAATTTTTTCCCGTTGAATTTCTGGCTTCTCTCTTCTCTCGGTCCCTTTGCCTATCCTCGTTCGATTCTGCCTTTGCACACGTAACCTCTCTCCTTTCCTCTCCGCCTCTCTCTCTCTCCCTCCCTCACTCCCCCCTCCTCCTCATCTTCTGCTCCAGCTCTCGAAATCGCGTCAGCATTTAGCCAGCAGTATATTAGGCGAAATACAAGCGGATATCCTCTCACGGACCATTACTGTTACCTTTGATCATCGCATGACCGGAGAGTGGTTAACGCTGCGTCATCAGAGCATGAATTTCTCTCTATCTGCCCAGTATAATTTACAATCCGTGTCGGCTTTCTCGTTGAACGTCCGACTCCTCGTTCTCTTCTGCACCCCTCGAGTCACCCCCGCAATCCCTATCCAGACTCGCCGATGCTTAATTTTTCGTTTTCCTCCTCGCGATTCCCAGCAAAGTACTCGCCGTTGACAAATTATGCGATTAATCGAGCCGGTTCGATTCGAACGCCTCTCGAAAAGATCGAAGAAAAATTTCGACAAGCATATCAATGTGTTGCACCGAGCCTTGACTGATATGTCGGCGTCTTAAATAACCAGACGGTCGTTTCTACTGCGGAAGGAATCGAGGTGGTAGTCAAAATCAGCGAAGTTCTTAATGGAAGCCGAGTTTCTACGACCTCTGCAACAATTTCAATAATCAATAAAAATGCTCAAGTTGTACAAGGAAGTTGCCCACTGACGACTATTACAATTTACAAATACTTCGCGGGGCTTTTGATGCCTTACAGCTTCGGACGCGGAGGATTGATACGTGTAAATTAAAAAGACTTACACTCGCGGCGAAAGACAATGTTATAAATTAATATCGAATACGAAAGTCGGATACGAAAGTCACGAAAAGTACGTTCCTGCGAATTGGCGCTGCTATTTATAGTAGGCAAGCTGGTTGTGAGGAACGAGAACGGAGTGGGGAAATTAAATAAACGTTTAATTTCGAGTATTTGACGACAGTTCGACAGTTGACGCTGTTTTTGGAAAAGAAATTCGAGCACGGCAACGGGCGAGTTCGAAGGATGTCCTCATGGTGTGAACGTGAACGTGTTCTTATGATCGGTGTTTCGAATTCGAATGTCTCTCTGGGCAAGCGATCTTTTACTGCGGTCTCGAATTCGCGGCCGATACTCGTTAAACACAATGAATTGAAAACGTAACGATTACTAGGATTCGATTAAAGTATCGATGAAAATTTGTTAGAAATCGATCCACATCCTTTTTCTCATCTTTGCAACTTTTAAGAACACTGACAATGATTGTAGTTAGGGGATGGTTGAAATGTTTGCGCGACAGGTGCGCGTATTAACCCTTTCACCTCTAAAAGTTTAACATTTCAGTACTGTATGATGCATTATATCAATTTCATATTCATTGGAATATTTATTGGAAGAAATCATATAGAATTGTAATAGTTTAGAATGTGTGGCCGAACTGTAATGGGTTTGTCATCTATGAGTGATGAAATTAAGGAAGATGTCGATAAAAATGTGCATAATAACTGAAATTTAATGGGAAAACCTGGGAACTACAAAATAGGTGAGCATGCAATGCTATGTAATTTAATAAGTAACTTAGTATCGTATGAGGTATCCCATCAATTTTTTGCACATCCATAAAATTAAAAGAAATCATGTACATAAATGAAGAATTTTTTTTTTCTCGATCGAAAATATAATAAAAATTAACCTTGTGATTTCGGCGCAAAGTTCGATCATTAATAACAGCAGCAAAATGAAAAATTAATACGATTATAAAAAAACTAGAAACAAGAAGAGAATTTGCGACACAGCTGTGAAAACATATATATAAAATATGTTTATTATATCCGTACAGGGATCGAAACGTTGAGCTAAATTAATTTGCAAACTTGCTGCTGTTATTAATGATCGAACCTTGCGCCGAAATCAGAAGTTAATTTTTAATCATGTACATAGAATAGAATTATATTAGGCTGGAAGAAATGTTTGATTTTCGAGTTAGCATATCACCGAGTGCAAAAGGTTAATTGTTGAATACGACTGATTATTCGCCGGGGCTGGGAAGTTCGCGCGTGGTTTTCGGTGGGAAATGTTGAACTGGTCGATTAAGGAGTTCGCAGGAAAACATCGTTACTCATGGAATTATCGGATATCTCGGTGGCGTTCGCTCAACGTCCACGGTTTCGGCCGACAGAGCAGCCTGTTGCATCTTGCCGCGTACTGACGTCATTTCCACCACCGGTGGCGTTCGAACGATAGTGGGGAGTAGAGGCAGAGGCAGAGTGAGTCAGGGGCGTTGATGGTAGTGGGGCAAAAAGGGGAATATCACGCTCGGAGGGCGTGCTTGACAAAGGCGTGGTTACCGTTTCCCCACCCAACAATAAACAAGCGACTCTGACGTTAATTTGTTTGTTTTACCCTTCCACGTCCTCTTTTGCTCCTTCGGATCACTTTCGACTCTCCCTTTCCCCCTCCAGAAGAGACTGGCTTTCACCTGTCCTCCCTATATTTGCCTCTGCCTCTCCTCTCTCACTCTCTTTCTCTCTACCTCTATTTGTATGGTTACCTCACGCGTTACAGGAACGACGGACATTTGTTCGAGGCGCGAAAGTCTATAGTTCAACTCGTAACGAGACAAACTGTCCGGAAAAAAGGTCGGTCTTCGCGAATGTTGCCACAGGCAAGTTAAATATTTTCATTATTTTCTAACCCTGTTTGGACCTCTACCTTGTTTCGAATAGAAGAATTTGGACTGCTCCTGGGTCCATCATGTACTTTTAGGAAGAAAAATAATTGACGTGCTACTACCGACATTAACTAATTACTTTAAAGTAATATAAAGAATATTAAGTTGGAGGGAAAGTTCTGTCGTATTTTAAAGAAAAAAAATATTTGAATCAATTTATAAAAATATATCAATCATGTATTACCTGCTTATTTCAACGTCGCAAATGGAAATATCATTTGCGATTCGTGATCATTTGCTACAAGTAATTAACGTTTTATCTGAGATTTCGTCGCGCACCCTTCGACAGAGTTTATCCTATTTAGACCCTAACCTAAACGAGATTAGATCCTAAGTACGTTACCTGTGTCCGTAATCGAAGAGTTTCAGGCAGGGAATCCGTGACGAATTTCGGTGAAGAAATTTTAGGCGGCTGAAACTTTGAAAAAGTAAAAACGTTGAAATGCACGGAATTCTTTTGGAATGTTACGTTACATGATATTATTAAAAGTGGAGAAGATGGAATTAAATGTTTTTCGACAACCGTTTGCCGATTGTGTAACTCGTATTTGTGCAGACGAACAGAATTCTTTCGACGTTATCTTTTATTTAATCATACCATGGTTGTCGATACGAGGATTGAAATTCGTTCGCGGTCGTTTCGAGAAATCGACGAACAAGCAAACTGTTACTAATCACGACTAACCGAAATATTATCTCGGCTTTATGCAGATCCACCCCAGATATGAAATTCGTTAGAATCGATCTTAGCTGAGCGTTGGAGGGATGCTCGGAAACGGGGAACGACTTGACCTTGGCTGGATTCACGCGTAGCTGAGCTAACGCAAAATCGAAACGCGTTACTTCCACAGCGTGGATCTCCTAAAGCTGGGTTCACATCGTGACTTGCAGCTTACAGGATCCTCAAATATGTCCTGAACTGGCCAAAATCTGCCTAAACGGGACTATAAACTCTTCGGGGAATCAGGCTTTCCGAATCCCTTTATGACTACGATGCAAGCGGAATTTCCATTTCGGAGACATTCTAAAAATAAATTGAAAAAATGAACAGCAACTTGATAATCCTTCGAGTCGTATACGATTAGAACGAAGCACGTAATCCATTTGATTGTCCGTAGACAACGAAATTTATGCATTTATGACCAAAACGAGTAGGCGTAATTTAAAACAGTAAAACCATTCGCGATGAAGATTTTAAACAAATCCTAAGAAATATGAATGTTACGCCTTTCTTTTAAAATGAATTAAAATTGGATTCGTGTGTAACCAATGTTTAAACATTCAAATAAATGTAGCCGTACAAAAAATATATATTGAAGATTTTAAACAAAGCCTAAGAAATATGAATGTTACGCCTTTCTTTTAAAATTAATTAAAATTGGATTCGTTTGTAACCAATGTTTAAACATTGAAATAAATGTAGCCGTATATATATAAAAAATATAACATTTCAGTGAAAATGATACAGCAAGGGGTTAAGAAAGAAACTAAATTTCCATGTGACATCAGTTTGGTGGAAATTCGGTAGAAAATTGTTACTTTGCATAAAGATCCGCTCTGTCTAGTTCGTTTACGAGCATAACAGCTTCAACATCGTTGCGCTCCGGGCCACGTGCTGCTGATAGCGAGCAAACACCTTGACTAAACATTTGAAAAGCCGGCACACTTGACCTTCGCGTAGCGTTTGGCTCTGTTTGGTCTAATTCACGCGCGGCCAGCGAAGCGACGGCTGTTACCTTGTTAACGATTGCGGCAACGGTTTTCATGGCACACTTTCGCGGGGTAATAGCATACTTTCGGGTCAAAGTACCGACCGTAAGTGGTGCTTTGACGAAAACACGCTCTCCCGGGGCCAGCCAGCCAGCTAGCTTGAATTTTCCGGAACGGAAAATCACGTAGCCGCGCAGGGGTGTTTCGTGTGAAACGAGCTTGTTTCTTCGCGAGCGAGCGAGAGGGAGGCTAAACGTTCGCGCTACCGAGCAGGGGTTGATGCAGTTATTCCTATCCCCTCCCTTAGTCTCGGGAGCCGACTCGCGGGGGCCCGACACAGAAAAAGAGAGGGTGAGTCACCCCCTGTCCCGTACTTTCGAGTGCGAACACCCACGAGCGGTCCACGCGCGACTAGATATCGTTTTGCTGCGAAAGGGACCGGCGTAAATTATGTTTTAACGGGTGTCATTGATTTTCCGAAGTGGTCGCCTCGGGACAGAAACTGTCTGCTGAACGTACAACATCTTCGAAACCCTTGGCAATCTAGCAGTCAGTTCATCTCGCAAGGATATCTCCTAGTTGAATGGATCTTGCAAAACTGATCAGAGCAGAGCACATTAACAGGTCGGAAGAAAGATTGTTGTTCCGTGTGAACAATAAGGAAAAAGCGAAGGGAGGTTTGCAAACGCGAACGATCGGAGAGGAGACACCTTGCCGCGCAAGCAGTCGGTCTCCATCTGGCGCGAACTTATCGCACGTACCCTTTTTCTGTGGAGAGCGGGTCCGGCCGGCGCATGCGTGGCGACAGTGCAACACGCGCCCTCCGATGAGCCTTCCGCACGGTTGAGCATTTCCACCATTCAGAATCGATGATGTCACGAAGCGGAGCCAGCATCCCCACCGACCGCGGCTCGCAAGGGTGGTGGTGGTAACGGTGCCCTCCGCCCATTGGTCCGACGTACGTCGAGGTACCAACACGAATCGCGGGGTCGCAAGCACGACCCAACGAGAGTCCGCAAGTCGGTGCGTGCCAGTCCGTGCGTGTGCTTTACCTAATAATATTTCCACGGCCAGGAGTGCCCGCTAGTGCCCGCTAGTGCCCGCTTTTCTCGTCTCTTCGTTGATTTTAGCCCTCTCGCTCGCCCCTAACTTTACCTCGCTCCTCTCTCTCTTTCTCACACAAGCACACACACACTCTCTCTCTTTTTCTATCTCCCTCTCTTTCTCTCTCCTACCACGGCTACTCTCGAGAGCCAAGAAAGCAGAAGAATCACGCTGCAGAGCAGCACGTGTGCTGCGCTCGTGCGGATCGTACTAGCCACCCCCGGCTTACACAGTTGCCCGAAACGATCAGCGTAAAATTGTCGCGAGCAATTACCCGACCGACCACATTTCGAACTGCACGATTTTCCCGCGACCGGGCTCCGTTATCGGTGGCGAATAAAGTGCGGCACAAGAGCGCCGGGACTCTAGGATTTCTTCGTCCGAGAAACGGTCTCGATCGGACTGAGAGATTTGTTTGTTTGAAGATCGATCGAGATCGGTCGCGTTTCATGACATTACACGTTCGGTCGCATCGATGGTCGTGTTCGTTCATCGAGTTTAGTGCACACTGGACACGCGAGTGACAGTTCGACGAGCGACGTATCCCGACGACGATCCACGGTTCGTCCCGACGATTCGTGAAAACTGTGAATAAGTACGCGGTTGTGTCACGGCATCACGTTGCTCAGGGATTCCTCCTCGTGTTGGTTCGTCCGCAAGCCGATCCCGGAGGCAGCGTCGGCCGACGGCAGCTTTTGGTACGTAGTCACGTGGACCGCTATCCACGACGCCACTACCAACTTTTCATGTTCTCGTACAAGAGTCGCGAACTTTCATCGAACCTACTGGTTCGCCGCTGTTTCGTCTCGCGTGTCGCGAGCTGCCAAACAACGCAACACTCCGGGAATCGCGTCTCTGTCGCCGGAAAGTCGCTGCAGCGAAATACAGCAAACTAGATTTCAATTTTTTACATTATCCTTTGGCCACTTTCTACGGAACTGGTTACACGGAACTTGATGTCATTCCGACGTAAATCAATTTTCAAGAAATATTTGCCACCGTAGTTGACACCTTTGTTTACGCTCGAAATACTAAATTTCTAAACTGTACAAGTTCGGATTCGTCCATAGAAAACGCACGGGCCTTAGTTAAGCCCGCGGATTTTATGCTTTTATAATAAAGATGGCTTGGTCGAACACACACAGAACCATTGAAGATCATTAGGATAATAGCAAGTCTTGGACTTTTCGCAAGATCCGCAGTCTGTTTACACCGAACGATATTTAAACATCTATCCGCAGTTAGAGAAACGTATTAGATTCAAATACAGTAGACTCTCGCATAACGCGATGAGAAAATTATTTAAAATTGCTGCGTATCTGTATCTTTCGTAGTAATAAGTGTTCAATCTTCTTACGCAATGTTTCGTACATGAACTGTACATTTACTGCAACATACAGACTCAGTACCGTTATTCAAAATATTATACACCTTATTAAATATGCTGTTATCTAATCAATTACTAAATGTTTAAGCATTCTACGAGGTATTACATCAATTTCATATTCATATAAAGAAAACAATGTAAAATGAAATTATACTAGATCGGGTGTTTTAGAACAAGTTTCTAGTCACGTTATATGGAAGTCTACTGTAGGACCGACCTTCCGACGTGCCCAACAAGAGTCTCAGAAGAATCTTGCACGGTTCCACGAAACTAATGTGTACCCTGTTCCGCAAAGAGGGAATAAATTTCGTTTTTAAATTGATAAGACGAGACAATTTCATATTCATACAAAGAAAACAATAAATATAAAATAAAATTATACTAGATCGGACGAAATGTTTAATTTCCAAAGTAAAATAGCTCCGAATGTAAAGAGTTAAAGTGTTTTCGAACAAGTTTCTAGTCACGTTATATGGAAGTCTACTGTAGGACCGTCGACGTGCCCAACAAGAGTCTCGGAAGAATCTTGCACGGTTCCGTGAAACTAATGTGTACCCTGTTCCGCAAAGAGGGAATAAATTTGGTTTTTGAATTGATAAGACGAGGGTGTTACCGAAACCCGCGACACCGTTGGCAGGGAACGAGATTGTGAAAAGTCTGGGACGGGGGAGGGTTGACAAGGTAGTTGACAGACTCGTTAGCGGGCGCGAAAGAGATGTTTGCCGGCGGGCCCGGTTAATCGGTTTCCAGAGATGAACCTTGCGACGTTAAATACTGGCGTCCCGACATCCCGACGACGTCCCCTTGGTTCCGAAAGGAACCCCTCCGTCGCTTGTCTTCTCGCTTAATAGTCGGTATCAGAGCGCGTCGCGCGCTGCGAATGCACGGTGTGCGAGCATGCAGATTGCACGACCGTACCGTATAATACAGCTTAAGTGGCACAATGCGGCCTGTATACGCGCGCTATATCGGAGATGAATGTGATTGAACGATACGTTGAGTTCTGTTGTCTGCGTTTCACCGTTTCTCTCGGCGCCGAGCGAATAAGAGAACAAGCGAGCAACGATGACTTCGTCGATCCCTCCACCGGTTCCGCGTTCTCTCTGCCACCCTCTTCGTGTCTTTCGCCCAGCTCCCGTGTACAGTATTATGGTGTAATTAGGCAATAGACTACATGACTCCGTGTAAAATCCGCGGAGTGAATGACGTCCCGTATCCGACGTCGCGATGAATGCTTCCCAGCCCGTACAAGTGTGGACACCCCGCGGTGACATTCGACGCGCGCATTGTCAGCAAGCCTTTCCGACTCGACGAGGGTTCGTTGTTCGGGGTTTTCTAGTAGTTTTCGGTTTCGTTGAATGCAAACTGTTTTGTGCGCTTCGCCTCGCCTCGCGTAGGCCCAACGCAGCCGATCCGCACCGACGAATGTCGAACTCTGTCGGACCACTTATTTCCTCGAGTGCTACAAGAAGGGACTGCTACGAGCAGTCGAGGGTAACCTGGCAATAGCACCGCGTCCGATCGACGGCTGGATTGATCGATTAAAGTAGGGTTATCGGTTTCCATAGGGGAGACGATCCTAGACATTTTCTACCCCTTCTCGATCATCTAGGTTCAATTTTTATTCGAAATTTTTGTACGATTTTAGGGGTATCCCCCTATCTAGGATTGCAAAGGAAGTGTGTGGTCTCAAGCTGAACGTGAGGTTTATAGTTATTTAGACAAGGTCCGCTGCAATAGCTCGAAACACTCGACGCGACGTTAGGGTCTCAGAATTTTTGCTGTCACTGGACACCACTTCGAGACTGTTCGTGAGCGAGTCCATTGGCAAGGCAATCTTATGTAAACAAATAGTTTAGTTCTGTATCGTTTTACCATATCCTTCGCACCTCATTAATTGCATATCGTCAACATAGAGCGACCTTATACATAACGCGACACTAAAAATTAGAATTCAAAAATCTTTGAAACGCAACGAACCTTTGAACCTTGCTGTAGTTCTACATTGTTCAGTTTAAAATATATACATATATTAAAGTGTTCCAAGAGTCGCATTTCTTTCGAAATATCGTCCGTGAAGTACGACGCCTTCTTATTTCTTGACAATGCAAAGATAATGCAAAGAGGAAAGGACCCTTGTAAGCCTGGAAACGCGAATAACTTTTTCAAAATTATACTCAACAGCTTGAGTTTCTTTTGTGACGTTAATTTGATAGCTAATATGAAAATAATTTTTTCAAGAAATTGTTATCAGTCGCAATTGCGAAGGCAAAAGTAAAGTGCTTGTGACAAAAATGGTGCCATTCGCACCAGCAAATATTCATATTGCATCGAAGTAGTTATTTCACTGAATAGAAATTAATTTACGTTGGAGTCGTATAAAGTTCCATGCAAACAGTTCCGCAGAAAATGGAGTGCGAGTGACCGAAGGTTAAGAATCACTTTGGACGATTTATAAAGATCCTAGAAAAAGAATAGCGCGGTAGATACTGAATCGACGTAGCGGAGACGCGGCGGAGAATATTGAAGAGTTTTCCCTGTAAATAAGTATCGCCGAGGCAAATAATTTTTTTTTATAGCAAGAGGAATATCGCATTAGTTGGCTGCGATGACGCCGCGAAGGCGGAAGCGGTGATTTTCCTCTGGCAACGCGGAATTTCATTAACGTAAATCCTCGTACACGGCTGAAGAGGCTTCCGCAAGATCTATAATCGCTTAACAGCCAGTTAACTGTTCGCGTTATTAACGTGTCGTTAAACACTGGTGAATCGTATAAATGTTACACACGTGGGCGCATTAACATTGAACCAATAAAATGTTTCTCGATCCGCGTCGGCTGGACAGAAATATTGCCACGATAGTAATTCATCCCTGATCCTTCGAACACGAAAGATAGAGTTGAATTCCGGACTGTCTCAACGAATAATGAATTAAGTCAAAGTAGATCGGAGAGAGAGAACATTCCCGTGTCAACGGAGAAGAAGGGGGTTGCTTTTGCTGTTGAATCGAATAAATGCTGCGTTCACGGTTGGCGTCTGATGAAATTATTAATTAATGCACGTAAGCGAAATAGAACGGCGCGGTGGCGGAAGTCACTGCGTAAGGCAGCGGCGGGGATGAGAGAGGGAACGAGAACGGGAACGAGAGCGGGCGAGCAGTTAATTCCTGCGGGCTTCGACCGTGTACTACGGGGTTGGATTTAGAGTGTGACGGTAATGGTGGGTAGTGGTGGTCGTGGTGGTGGTGGCGGTGCCATTAACAGTGTTTCGCCGGAAATGTAAAGCATAATGCGCCGGTAGCTGGTGGATATGGAACCTATTACCATCCGCGTGTATAATACCAAGCTCTCCCGGTGTTTCGCGTTGTTACCACGCGCCGCAAAGAACTTGAAGGGCTGTAGAACGCGGCTCGAATAATTGTCCCGGCGAAACTTGCGCGGAAGACTTTACAAGCCCGTTCATCAGTCACACTTTGTTCGCTGAATTACGATGAAGCCGGATCGGCGACAGGGAAGATCAGTTGAGCTGGCTTTATCATATCTAACCCTCTCGCCAACGGGAGCGAGCTGCCACCACGTCATTTCTGGGAGAAAAGAAACCTCCACTCGACAGGTCTACTCATTAACAATCTGCATTCTTTTCTGTAAATATTTCAGCTATTCGCACTTTGAATGCGTTCGATTATTATACAGCTGATTCAATGAATTATGACGAAAAAATGAGTGGTGTCATTTCACCCTCGTCTACCCTCCTGTCAATTTGACACAGTTTCCGCATTAAATAAGTTATACTCTCCTGTTAGTTGCAGCTAAATTTGCTTGAAACTTTGTTACATTTAGTTTTTTCATGTGAAACATAATCGAAAAACCTGAGATGTAAATGTTAAAACGGATCCGCTGTCTATTCATTATCTTTTATGTCCGGTGCGAAATTCCACCAATTTATTCTTCCATTTATGCTAGAGTCTTTTTTCAGAATCTGAAATAAATAAGAATCGTATTAAATTCTGTGAAACTTTATGTTCCAGTATTTTCTGAAAATGTTTAGAAAGATTCACATTCTAACCTGGAAAGTTGCATGAAATGTGATCGATAAAATTACTGCGTTGGTTTGTCCGGTGAACGGAGCAGATCCGACCTCGGATTCGATTTTTGCGTTAATAGTGCTCCGACGCGATGCAAATTAGCAAAGATAGAGAGCCGAGTCGGAGTTTACTAAATCGACAGCTTGGCGTCTTGTAAACACAAGCCAGCGAGATCTTGTTTGCGCTCAGTCGCGCATAATCCGAGGTAATCCCCTTGCACAATATGCGAGTGCGATGTACTTTTCTCCCTTCCCGCGACACTTCTTCTTTTTACTGTCGTCCCCCTCGTTCCTCCGCCCTCTTTGCTTCAAATCCCCTGTCACGCGCATCTCGTAATTTTTCCTCCCTTCGAGACCAACAAACAGAGTACGAAACGGAACATTATATCCGAACGCGCGTCTCTTCTCGTGGAATATAATTACGAAACAAAAATGTCTAATTACCATTCTTCGGAACGTTGATATCAACCCTTAACACTCGAGTGGTGACTTCGAGGCGTCACAATAAATTGCTGTACCCCATCGTTCAAAATATTCTTTTCATTATCACATATATTAGTATATGTTTAACGTTTAATAAATATAATATAATAAATATAAAAAATAAAGAAAACCATACACAATGGAATTATTCCAGGTCGGTAGAAAGGTTTAGTGCTTTCTTATTCCAGTATAAAATTTTCGTTAAAAGATCAAATAATATCGAATAAAAATTAGACGAGTTAAATCAATAAATTATTCTTAAGAACCCAAATCATGATTATTAACCCTGATGATTTCACGCTGTAAAAAAAATTACACACAATAAAAATGATCTGGCTGGACAATAAATGTCTCGAATTTCGAATTAAAATTGCATCCTCTCGGAACGACCAATGTCGAATGATCGATTCACCTTGTACCCCGCACGATTGTTCTGTGTAAACTATTGTGTTGAGATCTGTAGTCGCGTTTTGTTTCGCGTATCATGAGCACTCGTCTGCCGGCCCCATTGAGACGGGCCTCCCTCTGTCGTCTGCGCTCCGACACACGTTGAAAAAAAATAACCATTTCAGAATTTATTACCCTTAATTAGTTTATTAGCTGCGCGCTTTCTCTTGACCTCGCGAAGAGACCACTCTGCGCCGTTGGAACGAAGCTCGTCACCGAAAGACTGTCATTTCGTTCGTTCTTTCGAACGTTCCTCTCGTGTTGCGTTTTGCATTTGTACTCTACGACATTGTTGCATTGAAACGGTTTCATGAAATCTACCGCTGGGCACATTGTATATGGTCCCTCACTATCGTTTTGACAGACAACTTCGTAACGGTCTCCTCGCTTAACTTTTGTAATTTTGTATGACCCCAAAAATTTCTCTTATTTTTAATTTCGGTCCGAATTGTGTTCTCTTAATAACTACAATACTAAATCGCCTACATTATACTTCCTTGCCGGTTTACATTTGCGATTATATACCTTTCTATTCTCTTCTTAAATTTTTAATAAATTTTGTTTCACACTTTTCTTTTGAATAGTTTTATTTTCGAGTAACGTAATTATATCGTGATCACGTTTAATTTTCATTCGCGCAGCTAAAATGTTCGTCTCTTTCCGTGATCTCTTCGTCCCGACCAAAGTATTATTCGTTGTTTTTCTTTGGATAAAAAGTAAATCGCGTCGCGAGTTGGTTTATCGTCGTCGCTTTTCCCGCTGTCGCTGGGAATCGTGGATTTTTATTCATAATTCCCGAGAACCGAGTTCGATCCGTTTGTGCGCTAATTATTGCACCGTCGAGCTTGTTCCCGACCCTTATCGTCGCTTCCAAACGATACACGTTTTCTCTTTCTCGCTTGTATTCCGGCGCGGTGACAGGTTTAGTGGGCGGTACACGTGTAAGTGAGCGTAGTGAGAGAATCATCTGCAGGAAGAGAAGAGAGGGAGAACACGAGGCCGAGGTAATTACGACACTCGAGGCGGCGAGCTTCGCGGTGCGCGTCGTTCAAAACGAGACCTCGTGTATCTAAGCTTTTAAAAGGGATTTCGCGTCCGCAGAGAAACGCCATTATGCCGTTAAGCTCTCTCGTAGGAGAAGCGATGCCGATTCTTTTGCTCAACAAGTCGTGCCCTTTCCACACCGGAGCTCGTTACGATGGAGCCAATTAGAACGGAGAAACACCTTTTCAATGTTAGAGGGGAATATCGTGCCGCGGTAATTACGATCTTTCTTGTCATTGAGCTCGATGAAAGCATATTAATTAGGCGTGGCTGTCGATATCGTCTGAATGCAAACCGATATCGGGGAAAATAAAGCCTGCGACGCTTTCCACGCAACTTCTACGCCGGTGCTCGCGATTATACGTTTCATTTCGAGAAATCTATATTTTTGGCCAACACGCGTAAACCGCGATTGTAACGTAGCTCTCAGTGGTCTGGATCAAGAATTTCAGTGACATTCTGTTAGAACTTTTATGCGAAATCATCGCGATTTAGACAAAATTAAAATTTTGTTTGCACCAACTGCAAGAAATAGAAACTGAATTGAATGTTACTTCTTCCCGTAATGATCTTGATAGAGGAGAAATTATACATTGACATCTTCAATTTAAAAAATCTTTCAAACTGACTCCAATTTCCGTGGCTTCTAGAGCTCCGACTTTTACCCGGGTACCCGAGTATCTCATATGACATAAGTCATAAATGATTTTGTGCAATTTAAAACAATAATGAAATTAAAATAACATTGATATATTAATTTAAATTTATTAAAATCGTTTAAGAGAATAAGTAATCGTAATATATCGTCTGCTTTTTCCTATTGATGCAAACGATTTTTATTTTGCATGAAGATCCACAGTGTATTCATGAGATACCCGGGTACTCGGGTAATTTTTGTTTACCCGAATACCCGGGTAATGCTGTTTACCCGAGTACCCGGGTGCCCGAATAATTATTGTTTACCCGGGTATCTCACAAGTCGCAGCTCTAGTGGCTTCTAATCGGTCAAAGACATTCGAATCACACTTGTGATATGCAAACAACAAAAATTTACACAGGTGTCGCAGACACATTTTTCGAACTAGAACGAAACTAATCGCAGTGCCAGAAAGGTCGGCTCGTCCATATCTCTGTACGGCTTCGACGCGGTCCGGAGGCTTATGTATTTAAGTGTTCAATTCAAGTTTAACGGTATACGAATTCAGAACCTAGCGTCGGAAGATCAGAGATATCCGGTACGACGAATATTTCGAGATATGTCTGCTCTTGGATGATGATGGAAACTTTTTTGTTTTAGTGACCGGAAGTGCCTAAAAGCCCGAAGATTCTGCCTTCGCAGCAGCTTGGCGCTGCGGTCGCTCCATGGCCGGGCGCCACCGGCCTCCTAGCCTCTGTCACCGCTGACGATATGGCACACAAAGGTAAATTGATCTATTCTCAATTTTCTTATTTCACCACGAAGATCGTGCAATTCTACAAGAAAAACTCCGAATCTTCGAAGGCAGCATTTTCTAGAATGCAACCACAGTCTTTTTCTTACAGTGCTCGACAGAAGAATAAAACACGGTGCATATTTTTACATTGCGTATACTTGAAACAACTGCTCGAATGTGGAATTTGTACGTTCTATGTGTTGTGTGTCGTATATAGAACGAGTATACTGTGCTTATTCTTGATTCGATGTTGCATACAACTCATAAAACGGGCAAAGTGCAAATTCCGTTTTTTTTAATATACAGGGTGTCTCAAAGTTCTTGAGATTATTTGAAGCAACATTTTCCTTTGCAAAAATAGCGTCCGCTGCTTTGTTAAGGAGTTATTAACGAAAACACACAGACCAATCGGAGTGCGGCCTAGACGCGTGTTGGCACAGTCGACCAATTGACAGATGGCGCACCGAGCGTTCCAACACGCGTCTAGGCCGCGCTCCAATTGGTCTGTGTGTTTTCGTTAATAACTCCTTAACAAAGCCGCGGTCGCTATTTTTGCAAAGGAAAATGTTGCTTCAAATGATCTCAAGAATCTCCAATTTCCGGATGTTGACGGAATTTTGAGACATCCTGTATAATATACAAACGTGCACAACGTCTTATCCTTTTGTCCAGCGGTGTAATATTCGCAACGAGTCCCGGGACCGATCGGGAAAAGTGAAACGAAACGTTGTGCAGGGGTCTGAACTCCAGGAATACCCGTGAAGCCGAATCGAAACGTCCGAGAATCAAGAGGGAGACGTTCGGTTGATAGCTAAGGCGTTTAACCCCATTAGTCCTGAATGGAAGTTCGGTCGTCTCTCTTTCTCTCGGACTTTCCAAGTTTCCATCGCCGTTCCGTACGGTGTGTCGTTCGCTCTCGCGCTTGCTCGAGCTCTCTTAACACGAGGGTACAAAGAGGATGAACAGACGACGTCTCAAGGCTTTCTAAAGCCGGCAGGCTCTTGCCTGAAACTGGCTGCTCACTTCACGTATTGATTTCCATTCTCTTACGCTTTCCAACACTCGCCCCTTTCCGCGGCTTCTGTCGGCCCTTGCGCGAAATCATCCCCCTTAGACCGATAATCGTGGACGATCGCGCGAACTCTGTCCCCGCTTGCGAACAAACTCCAACCTTTTCGGCGCATCTTCGCGCGTACCGTCACTCGGCTGCTTCGCCTCCTCACTAATTACTGGACAGTCTTAGTGATGAAAACAGTATATCCGTGATTGTAAAGACCAAATGAGGCATGTCATAATTTGGAAAAATTTCAGATTACGCATTAACACGTTCCGTTTAGTTTTTGCTTGACAATTAAACAAACTGATGTGCTTTGTTCTACATGCATTTTTACAGTGCCCCATTCTTTCGGTGGAATTATATTCTGTAGTGTTGAACGTGTTATAAAATATATTTTCAGCGAATTAAATAAGTCTGTCGAAACTTTAATTTATTAAATAAATTTCACGAAAGTCGTGTGGAAAGAAATTCGAAATGAAATGCGTATGTACACTGATCGCAAGTTCGATTGAATAACGAGGCAGTTCTAGCGGGGAAGTTCTGTTTGGCGATTGCAAATAAGGAAAAACATGGAGGAACCGGAAGGTGACGCGTTAAATGGTCGGCACTAGTTAAATCAACGAAGAATCTACAAGTGAGCGAGAGAACGGGAATCTGTGCGCGATGCTCGAAAATCCACGAGTTATCTGACCGAGTGCGGCTCAGTGGGGTGTGTAGCGTTAAGTTGGCGTTAGCTCATCGAATTGCTTCGGTGGAACGACGTCGGCCGCGATGCCAAGAGACGAGGGTTTTGATCGATCGTACGTACAAATCGTATTTCCGGTTCCTCCACGCGACGAGAACAAATCAGATTGTCTATTTTTTCGACCGGCCGATCTCGCGGCACCTTCGCACAGTATACAGAATGGCCATTCTATGTGGAACAAAAATCCTACAAATTAGATATGATGTTGTTGTAAAGAGGAGATCCGAATCTCTAATATATCATGGTAATTTTAATTGCGAAAAAATATTTTTATTATACTTAGTCCCTCGGTATTACCTCCCTGTAACGGTCACCGAAATACGCGCTCAGTGGCAGGAAGATATTTCCGGAAATATTCCCAAGATCACATTTAATAAAGTTTTTGTTTCCATTCATGTTCACGGCTACATATAGCTGCGAGGTACTTCGTTAAGAAACTTCATGACTAACGACGAAGAGTTGGTTGTAATTTCTGGCGAGAGTTTCGAAAGTTTGACAAGTTTTCGCGTTCCCGTGGCGTTCACGAAACGAGAACTCTACAAATTCAGTAATTAATTTGCTAATGGATCATAACGGTAATAACTTTGCCATCCAAATTTCTAATTACATTCTCAATAGAAATACCTTCTTGCGTCCCAGCCGAACGGACACGAAGATTAAACGGATCGCCGTGGAACTGGAAACGACTTTAGGAGCAATCTCAACGACGAAGACTTTATTTTCTTTTTTTTTTGTTTTTGAGCAAACAACGATCGTTGTCGCTCGTGTACCAAGTGCTACGGTAAAATCCTGTCGCGCGTAAAGCCCGCGTATTTTCGAGCCGAAGCACGCGATTCGTTCTTTATTATCGCGCGCACATATTCTCGTGGCGCGTTGCTTTCTCGAGGGTCGAAGGGAAAAGGAAAATACGAGAGCGATAAAAAGGGAACTGACGAGACAAGAGGTCGAGAGAGGATACACCTTAAAAATGTCTGGTCGTCGCGAGGAACGGACAAGAGCGCCTCTTTGATCCTTCAGCCATATTTCCTTGGACGTCCTCGGAAGGTATCAGGCTTTCTCATTCAATTAATTCGTAACTGCCCCCACATAAAAATGCCGACACCCTCTCCTGTTCTTTTACGCCGAACGAAACGGGGGATGGTAGAGGTGGCCGGGAGAATTCTACCTTCAAAGCTCGCCACCTCTGTCCAACAGTACCTTCGCCGGGGTAGCTTCCTTCTCGGCTCTCTCTCTCTCTCTCTCGCGTCGATTCTTCTTTTCCCATTCGTTTCTTTTCTTCTCTATTTCTTTCTCTCCTATTTGCTCTCTTTTCTCCGCCGTCGGTTCGCGGAGCAGAGCGGTGCAGAACCGAGCGACACTCGTCCCTGAAGAAATGGTAACGTGTTTGTGCAGAGAACAGTTGCTGCTCTCGTTTCTTAGGCGAACCGGACGAGGTTATCCTTTTGTTTTTGTCTCGCCGCGCCGCCTCTCGTTCTCTTTTCTCTCTTTTCCCTTCTTTTTTCCAGCGAACTCTCCCCCGAACTCCTCCGACTCCGGATAGAACCCGCTCTCGCCTCGTTTGCGATCTCGAAAGACTCCGAACGTCGTTACGATTACGTGACAATTAACACCGCTTTGTGCTCCGCTCGCTTCTCAAAAAGTACCCCTCGCGAATTAGAAAAGAAGAGACGCAAATACCAGCCTTCCTCTTCCTCCTTCTCTCCCATTTGTAATTGCAACTCGGATTAGCCTGTCCGACGAATCTGTCCCTCGACGTAGACTTAGAAAATATAAGAAAAATAACATTCATGGCTCCTAGAAATTTTCAAGATATGCTAGAACATAAAATTCGACAGAGTTTAGTACGATTTTGATTCGTTTTA
This sequence comes from Lasioglossum zephyrum, assembly GCA_028455615.1. Lineage (NCBI taxonomy): Eukaryota > Metazoa > Arthropoda > Insecta > Hymenoptera > Halictidae > Lasioglossum > Lasioglossum zephyrum. Next base: position 4,326,706 of record CM052331.1, read on the forward strand.
GAATTTACAAAGCACACAAAATTCGTCTACGAAAATTGCAAATTGCCTAAACATACGCAGTCTTGCTATATGTTTTTTGAATCGAAGAATAATAGTCACGAAGCTTTTCGGACTTTATATAGAAATAACAGAACAGTATGAGAATAACGAAACTGTGTGTGAAATTGACGCGAGGGACGGATGAGGGTTATTCGATCCTAGCGTTCTGTTTAGAAAGTTTCAGTAGTGTAGATCGTAGGGCAAGAGGATTATTTGATTTGGTAGCTGTTTCGTTAGGAGTAAATTGTCGCTCGCATTCCGAGGGAAAAGAAAGGTCTGTTAATTGATAGGATCGCGAGAGAGGAGACCGTCGAAGACGAGGCCGTTTCAGACAGAGAAACTTCTGCTCCGCGCCGCACCGGTTGGAAATAGTCCGACAGAGAAGTGTACGCCTTGCATCAAGTGTATTCGACTGTAAAATTCCCTCTTCAAACAGAAACGGGTGGCTGGCACATTTCGGCGGGTGGCTTGGTCCACCCTGAAAAAGATGGGAGACCGCGCGCGCGGAGGGTAGTTCCAAGGAATTCGTAGTCCAATACAGAGGCACAACACGGGTGGAGACTCGGAGAAAATTCACCGTGTACCCAGCACACGTACGAAATGGCTCGATAGATAGATAGCCGTAAAATCTACGGCTCTGCTTTCCTTCTTCGGCTCTTCCTCCCCGCTTCTCTCTCTCCTCTGCTGGTTGAGGGACAGAGAGAACACGAGAGCGATGGAGGCTCGTATGACGAGAGTAACATCGTATCTATAGGGTACTTCCTCGATCCGCGAAGAAACGTCAGATACCTCCGAATATGAAAATATACAGTGACACTCATTAATATTCGGACGCTATCAAACAAACGATAACTTTCTTAATAGTGGAGTCTACACGATTTCAACTTTCTTGAGAAGTTAGAACAATTAGTTTGATGTGAAAATACTAAAAAGTTCCATTTACAATTTCGTTTCGTGGGCTTGAACATTTTAACCCTTAGCACTCGAAGGTCCCTTTGAGGCGCCACTAAAAATTGCTGTACTATTATTGAAAATATTGTTTACATTATTAGATACGTCGGTATCTAACTAATTACTACACATTTAAATATTGTATGAGATATTATATCGATTTCATACCTATCAAATTTAAAAAATCATAGAGAATGGGAATATTCTGGGTCAGAAGAAACGTTTGATTTTCGAGTTAAAATAGCTCCGAAGGCAAAGGGTTAAAAGTACTTTCAGTAGATCTGTGTCGATTATATTCATTGTGAAAGTTTCATCGAAATCGGTTGACGCGGCGAAAATCAACAGGCATTGAAACATGTAAGAATTCTTGGATCTGTTGTAGATAGAAAATCGTAGAAATTTTGATTTTGGTGAAAGTTTCAAAATACGTTTAATTAATACAGCTGTGGGGTGACCAGTTCGACTATTAAAAATTTCCATTTACCGAGAAGTGGTCATTCGTTGGACAGATTATGAATCAGACAAGTTGCAGAAAAATAAAATGTAGGACAAAATGGATCCCGCCACGAAAGTCGAGAGTCGAACTTGTACCATAAACGCGGAAAAAACTGTAAAATCTTGATTCGCGAGGATACGGGAGTTTTATGTAGTGTCAGACTGATTTAATTGATGATTCGGAATGAAGCTCGGCGGGAAATGCGATCGTAAATCCGGACAAGAGGCGGTATTAAAGAGAACAACCAATCGCGCTGCGTCTTCCGGCCTGTTCGTCCACTTTTCCGCGTTAAATCAGTGAAACGATCGGCACATTATTCGCGACAGCCGAGGAGAATCCATGAAATTCCCATCGCAATAGCTCCACGTCCTGACAGTGGGCGAGGGTCGTCGTCGGGCCACTAGTTCTTTTCTTTCATTGCGTTAATGAGCTTCCAAGCTAAAGCGTGCTCCCTCTCGTTTCCATTACCGGCCACCTTTCCTTTTCCGATTGAAAATAAAAACATTATTCGGACTTGGAAATTCGAATTTCACCGGGTGTGCAAGTGCCTCGTCGTGCAAATTGCATTCGACGTACCGACGGCGGCCGCGACGCTATAAATCGCGCTAACTATAAATAGCCTTAACAACTTATCGACGGGACCATCGGGCTGATTGCCTCGGCCGAGACACCAGCATGTAACAATTTGCTGTCTCGAGTTGTGCAAACGCACGAGTACGAGTTACACGATCGACGAATCGTTTCGATACAGCTAATAGATTCGGGATGGGGGACAAAAAAAGCACGATGCTTAGAGCACTGAATAAATATTTTGACAAACCGTTTCAGAGGGAGCAATGGTTTCGGTACCCACGGGTTCGTCGACAACTGTCGGTCTAATTTCCCCCTAAACATTTCCGGAGATTACATCGAATTCTCATTGTGCTCTCGTGGCCGTCGGATTTGCTCTTTCAACGGTGGTCCGTGTAGTTTTTCGACGAAGGAAAACGGATATTCTTGGGCCCCCACGAACCGATACAACGGAAAACAGCTAAAGCTTTCTCTGAAAATTAATTTGATTCGATTGCCCGGGGATGTCGAGTTCGATCCTGCGAAAGAAGATACAAATTGAAACCGTTAAAAAATCGTCGACGCTCGATGGTTGTCGACGGGAGTATTCGTATTTTCTCCTCGTCACGGTGGTAAGATCCAGCAAGAATCATCGAGAAATCTCCAATAAACGCTTATTGGTTTCCCCACATGTTCCCTGTTCTCTTTGAACGAACATTTATATTCGTTCGCTCGTTCACGTTGAAGTGCGCCTCGGTTCTTGGCGAAAACAAAACGGTGAAGTGCAATTTTCTGTTGCTCGCTCGTTTTCCCGGGGAAAATGGTCCGGCCGCCTGCAGAACGAGCGAAAAAGTGCGTGCGGATCGTTAGTAAACGCGAGTTAACAGGGCGATAATGACGTCGTTCAGTGAACCCGGTAGAATTTTCATCCGATTTTTTGAAAGGTTCATTTGTACGGGTTCACCGACTGTACACTTGCCCTCCGCGTCTTCCCCTCTCTTTCTTCGCCCTTCTCTCCCTCTCGTCCGACCACCCATCTTTGTTTTCGTCGTTCTTCGCGTCTCGTGCTTGAACGTCGGCCGTACACGCCACCGGTAAGAACGTTTTTTCTGAAAAGGACCTCTCCACTGGTTCAGAGGTCCTCCTACACTTCACTTTCTACGGGTTCAGGACCGTTCCGCGGCACAATAATAACGATTCCGCCCGCACACCTGCTCACAGAGCCTCTTCAAAACTCGACAGCCACGACAGCTCAACCAATCCTGCCGAACCCCGACTGACCCATATCCGTGTTTTCGCAGAGGCTGCTCCTTCGCCGAGTTTCTCAACCATCCTCGCCGATCCTGCGTCGCGCAGTGGTCATTCCAATCATATGTCTGGCCAAAAGGTGATTAAAAAAATATTTGCTATAGTATCATCTTTTTTGAACCTTCAGGCATTTGTGAAGTGTTGTACTTTATTAAGTACGTGTGTAGAGCGTCCTAATATTAAGGGGAGTCGCAAAATTATGCCCCAAAGAGTTCTCTAGAGAAATATGTAATATAGATATAGATATAATCAGGTTATTAACTTCCGACCCCCTTTTTCACTGGAATAAGAAAAACACACAAAGGAAGAAAGCAAAGCGGTGTTTAAATGAGACCGTGGACATATGCTTTCACTTAAAAATAATTTTCGCCAGCTAAATCAATGGAAAGGACCACTGTGGAAATGAAAATATTCTAAGAATTAGGGTTCGATACTCCCCGACGCGACGGCCTCGTTCCACAACTAGATGTAGATCGACAGTTTTCGGAGGGCTATTCCCACAGCTGATCATTCCGATACGTGGACTAATTATGTCAAAGCCTTCACGGACAGGAATCCCACGGGAACAAGCGGCCCGCGCGACCACAATACCAGCCAGTCGATGTCATTGTGCACCTTGTACGATATTATATTGTGCCCGTACGCCTCTGTTAAAGGGCCCCTTCTCCTCGGCTTTTTATTTCCTGGCGCTGCGTGGCGGTACGATGCGGCATGCAGTTCGACCCTTATTTCGGCATTTCTGCTTGGGGTCCTTTCTTGCATTTTTCGCCAATAACCAGCGAAAAAGGGGGTCCCAGCACGTTCCCGTGTCTCCGCCGTTCCGAACATATCGAGAAACGTCCCTCGCAAACGTCGATTGCGATTAAGCTTCTCGCTTGCCACACGGAGTAGCGCACAGACACTGGATCCACGTGGATTACGCCTTCGGAACACATGTCGCTCTGCATTGTCCGCAACCATTTTTTTTTCTTCATCCCTTCTATACGGTCGCACGATTCTCTGCCACCTTTCTATACACAAAATTTTCGACGACGTTCGGTAACATTGTAGACTTTAGAGATTTATCACTGGACCCTTATGCATCAGATCTTCATGCAAAATAAAAATAATTAATTATATATCAATCGTAATTTATCTTTAAGGTATTATGAATTTTCATTTATCGGCGCAAGGTTCGACATTACCTATTTGTTGTGTAGAAAATGATCGAACCTTGCGCCGATAAATAAAACTTCATAATATCAAAATTAAAATGTTCATGAACTGCGGGAAGCAGAAATACATCGCCTATATCCCCTTATGAATTTTTCGCATTTTTTATATTTCACCGAACCAACATTTTCATAAATTCAATACCGATCCCCAGTCGATTTGTGACACTACGAACGTTACGATTCGTAACCATTCGAAATCGCGGTATTGAACAAGTATCAAAATACACGGTACACGTGGCACGTGAATCGTGTAGTAAGAAATTAAGGAACGAGTACGCGGTTTTGTGAATAGGATACTAGTATCAATACGCATACTAGTCTGTCGGATTTTATGCATTTATGATAAAACTGGGTAAGCCTAATGTATGACAGTGAAGAAATTTGAAAAATTTAAACATACTATTACATCATTTCCAACCTATTAAACATATTCAACAATAAATTCAGGTAGAAAGTATTTATTTTGCATAAAGATCCGCAGGCTAGTTATTACACGGATTGAGATATCCGGACTCGTTAGCTACACGTGTACACGTGAAAAAGGGATCTCTGGTAGGCATGACGGATCGTACTGTTTCACGAGGCTCGTCGAGGACGAAAAGCAAGGAGAAGGTCGTGGCCCATTCGTTTCTCGTCTTTGTTATCGGTGGATCCTCGATACCGGTTGCCGATGTGGAGATAACGAAGGTAAGCGGCGCAGACTAGCGATGCCGGAGAGTCCAGGCCTCGCTCTCGCAGAAGTACCTACGTCGTGTAGGTACTACGGTAGGTTGGTACGAAGGTTGTGGACGGACCTTTTCCACGCGGTGCACCCGGAGAAGCGGCTCTGACAGATTCGTTGGCGTGGAATAACGCGTTTACGAGCTCTTTGTCCGGTCCGCTTTGGGCCACGACCGCCTCGTGCTACCGCTGCCGTGGCTACCGTCGTTCCCGTCGTCGATGCCGATCCATTCCTCGACCTTCCAGCTCCGAGGCACAGGTTGGCCTCCAGGTAATTGGATAATTCGACCCGGAAGAGCGTACGCGCCCCTCTCTCTCTCTCTATTGCTCTGTCAGGAAGAGACCCAATTGCCTGTGCGCCAAAGGGATACGCGATTAACCGAAAAACCGCTTCCGAAAGCGACAGCCTTCCTATTTACATTTTTCAGGGCGAATGGCCCCCGGCTGATGCCTCAGGGAAATCGATGGGCCACTAGCCACGTTCCCTCTCTCACGTTTATCTTCTGCCTACGATCGAGACACCGTACCTCTATCCGCTGCGCCAACACTCCGTGTAACGCGATCAAACTATCGCTTGGGGTACAGGTATAATGTCCACGATCCCGGCAAAATTAAATCAATGGAATTAAACGCGACTGTTGTTTCTAGTGAAAGTTAGTCCGCCGCTTCAGAATTGTATCGAGGCAGACTCCCAAAGAAAGAGACTGGCAAGGAGAGTACAAGGACGTTCTCACATCGATTTAGTTGAGGCTCTGTATACTTATAGATCTCGATCTCCCATTTACGAATATATACCATTTTAGAGGTATATAACGAATTAATTTCGGCTAATTTATTTATAATTTATTAATACGTTTGTTCATTAACTTGTACATAAATAAATGTGCAATATCTTACGAACAAGTTAATGTTACGCAGCGAATTTATTTATAATTTATTAATCCTTTTATTCTTCAACTTGTAATAAATGTGCAATCTCATATAGACAAATCAATGTTACACAGCAAATAAATGATATAAATAAATATGAAAAAAAAATTTCATCAAACGAGAATCGAACCCTAGCTACCGGGTGGAAGTCTCGTTGTATACCACTTAAGAACTTTGTTTATGAATATCTCAAACACTATTGAGTGTTAGCATCTATAATCTGTAAGTATATCTCACAAGTTTCGTTGTGAGACCATTGTTGATGTACGAGGCATAAAAGCCTCCTGTTTCGAAGAGACACAGCACTTAAACTGGAAGAATTAGCAACAAGATTTTTGTAAAATTCGCCGTTGTGGGGATAATGCAACTCGTCAGCGCGATGAGTGAGAGACCGCGAGGAAGACGGAGGAAGCGTCGATATTGTGCCCATTATACCGGGTCATTTTGCGTCATTGTGCCCGGCATTGTTCGGGGGCCGCGAACTTCTCGAGAGAGTTCGCAACAAGCGTGGAAACGGCTCGTAAAGTTGCTACAATGCATTCCGAAGTGAGACGACAAACGGTTACAGACCGATTAAGGTCGGTTCATCTCCGTGGTCGTAGCTTGTTGGTATCTGAATCGGGTCTGCGCAGAAGTGTTTCCGGAGAATGAATGAACAAGACACCCCTGGAACCATTTCAAGCTCCTCAACTTCGAAGAGGGAGGAGTCAAGGGATGCCCACTTGGCCTCGAGTACCTCGCGGTGAACGTTTCTGCACCACCGAGGATAATCGCTCGAGAGGATAAAGAGGACAACCGACCGATCTATCTAGTTTGCTTTGCGGCCATTTTAAATGCACCTCAAATATTGACCGCGGAGCGACTTTAACTGGGACGCTCGCGGATAACTCGATGACAAATGTTTGCTCCCTGGAAAACATCGGGAGGAGGATATCTCGTCCTCCTTCCACGAAAAACTCGTTCAATTTTCAATAATCGTGGAGACTCTTACTTTCCCTGCGATAATAACGACACAAATGTCCAAACACTTAGGCGGTTCGAAGATTGGTCAGAAGGACTGTTCGAAAATTAGGAGATCCTTTTGAGAAATCACTGACAAGGGGAGAGATACTTTTATTTTGCGAGAAGGCAGCCGGTCCGTTTCGCTCGGGATCGTATATCTCGGCGCGTTATGTCGAGACAGCGACGAGTGGATGGAACGAGGGCGAACCTCGCACAAAACTGACCGGCACAGGTAAGAAACGTAAACTGGAGGGAAAATATTGGAGAGAGGGAGAGAGATGGGGAGAAAGGAACGAGCAACACAACAGTTACGATCGTCATAATAGCTTCATTGTTGCGGACATGTTTTGAAAATGAGGATTCTTCCCGAGGTCTCCCCACTTCGGTTCATCCCCGGTTCGGTCTCCTCGACTGTCCTGGCGAAACGAACACAATAAGGACTCGAGTATTTGTTGTGTCGCTGTTTGTAGCCAATCTGCCGCGTGCTTTGACCCGCGCGGTAGCTTCTCTTCCGCGTCGTGTTCGACAAACGCGCGCCCGTCCCCCTTCGCTCTTTCTCTCTCCGCTTCTCTCGGCCGTATTTTTTTCCTCCTTTTTCGTTCCTCCACGGCTAGGCGAGTCGACCTTTTCCTGAAAACGTGTACCCGACAGTTATTAGCGTTATTAATGGCCATCCATTGACAACTCGATTCATCGACGATCGTCTATTTGTATCGGAGGGGAAAGATCAACCGCTCGGCAGATGTACCGCCTTTCGGATCCCGATCGAGAGGGACGACGCGACGATCCGAAAAAGGCGTCACGGTGAACCCGAATGCTCCGCGGGCGCACCAGTTCCCGAACATCGAGTGAGACGTACGCCGTGGCCATTGTTGCTGACACTCGAAATGCTAGCTCTCAATAGCGATGTCCATTTCTCATCGACGTTACACGATCTCATTCATTTTCATTCGCCTCGATCGCCGCACGACAACTTAAGGCCCCTTACGACACTATCGAAATAAACATTCGAGTAATTCATTCGAAACACCTCGAATGCTGTGCCTCTTACAAGTTGGTGATCTTTGTGCTTTATTATAGGGTTGATCCGTATATTTTATGTATGTACAATCATACGAAATGAACGCCGCGACAAGAAACACGTCTGTCAAAACGAATGGTTAGCCGTGTGTCCTTACGGCTTTTAGAAATAAATACGGCTTTTCCTTAAAAATATCAAAAGTGGGAACTGAACCTTTTCCTTACATTAGTTATTAGCACGAAAATATAGATTAATTATTAGTACTAGAATACAGTGAAACGGGGATTTTTGTTTCTACAGTCGAACCGTACGTGAAACCTAAATTCCATGATTTTGACATCCTACAATGCCCATAGCGTTTTTATGCGGCAACCCATTTCAATGAAACTTTGTATATGTATATAACTTACTTAGATTTACAAAATACATGTTTGAAATTTTCATCGCAGGAACAGATAAAAAATTTAAAAATCGTGACCTTTACAACAATTAAAAAAGAAAAGTATTTACACATTGGCTAGTAAATTAATCCTTCTAACGTCTCGAAAAGACTCAAGCTATTGGGGTACAATTCTGGAAAAGTTATTCGTGTTTAAAAAGTGTACGAATACTTTGACAACCGACTGTATGTGAACAGCTATTCTTTCGTCTCTGCATTCTAATAGAAAGAGTACCACATTTATGTAATTACATTGGTATTAATTATTTCTTTGAATTTTGCCACGATCTTCACAGCTCCACTATAACCACACTCTTAGGCTGCTAGGTAGACAATCAACAAATTCTCACTCTCTTTCGTTAAATTCAACCTGCGATATTTTCTGACCAGAGCAACTCGTTCTCAAATGTTTTAAATACATTGTTTCATACTCCGAGAACAACTCGTTCTCAAATGTTTTAAATACATTGTTTCATACTCTGAGCAACTCTGGATGCGTCGGCGTTGGAGCCAGGAACTGATTACGCGGCTAACGCCACCCAGGATTAGGGGAATAAATATAACGACAAAAAGATGCCGGCGCGGGGAAAAAGCTGTGGAAAAAGAAGGAGTAAGAAGCTGGTTGGATGATAAATGTGCCGTCTCAGCCGTCGCGTCAGCGGGGCTCTGTTTCTCGTTTGTAAACGAGCGTCCCTTTTTTCCCTCGACATAGAGAGCGCCACTCTCGGTTGCGGAACCGCCCGACCCATCGACAGCCAGCTTCGACGACGGCCATAGTTTATTTATCTATCCATTTATCTTCCGCTAAGGATTCGAGAAATTAGCGGGCAACATGAGCGAGCGCGTGTCTGCAAAAACCAGCTATTATCGTCGATTAAATTTCGCCGACGCGACGGATTCCTCGTCCGCCCGACGAAAAACAAAAGAGCGACGGCGATCAATTATCGATTAAACAAGATTCCTCGGGGCAGAGATGCGATTCATCGTCCTGTCGGATGTCGACCGTCGAAAATGTTGCGCGAAAAATTAAGCCGAAGAGAATTCGCAAGGAGAATGTTTTTCGACTCTATTTTCGGGAAAATTGTTTCGCACGTTGCGTAGTGAACCGACGCTAATAAGTCAGCGGGGAAAAGGCAACGATCGGCGACAAAGAAACAAACGAAAAAAAAAAGTGCGCAAAGGGGGCGAGTGTCACTGGGGTAGAAAGGGGCGAAAGAAGCGAATTATCGAGCCTCGAATGCCGGTCCTTAACGAGCGATAATAACTCCGGCAAATAGCGTACATTTCTAGAGCGCTAGTTGCGCGTTCATTGTGAGCATAACTCAAGACAATTGTGTGCGCTCGTGTCTGTCCGTGCGAGCGTGGGGGGGTTTTCTGTTTATCTACGAGCGAATAATATGGTACGAGTGTTGGCGGCTGCAGGAGGGTACACCTTTAAGGCAGTCGAAGTGTAACCCTGCCGCGCGTATTAACTGCGCGACGGAGGGGTGCGCTCGAGTGGGCTTTCTGCGAGAGAACGTGTTTTGATATTGTAACGTTTGTATTAAATATCACCGGGAAGGGTGGCGAGAGAGAGTCCTAAGCCTCTCGTTTATTAAGACATCATTAGCTGACTCCGGGACCCCTCTGTGTTTCTTATGTTTGCGCCCCTGTCGTTGGAATATCCACTTGTTCTTGCCGATGGCTAATTGTGTCCATATTTATGAAACTGGTCTAAGCCATATATATTTCTTGTTCAGATTTAAATATAATGATTTAACGTTCAATTGTTTTCATTTAGCCAACGTCCGTCGGGACGACCGTAGAATGTCTGTTTTTGCTCGACGACTGAACAATTCTCTCGGAACATTTTACACCTTAATTTCCATTTTCTTTCAAGTAATATGTTTATTTTGCCATCATCTAATATATTCTACAGCGTTAATCTCGTTATAAAATATGCATTTTTAGCAGAGTTATGCTAATTGAATTACTTAGTTTAATTTTAAATTAAGGAAGAGTTTATATTTGAACACAATATGAATTTATTAATAATAGTAATCTTTCTCCCTTCTCACCTTCTTAGTCTTCTTTGTAATTCTCCGCAATAATAACCACAATGAACCTAGAACCTTTATCTGCTCGAAGAATAATATCCGACCAGAGCTTCATTTTTAATTTAATTAATAATCATATTGATTGTTCTAAGCCATATATTTCATGTTTAGATTTAAATATAATGATTTAACGTTGAATTATTTTGATTTCAATGTAACGATCGTAAGTTGAATTTGAATTTCGATTTAAATGTAGTGATTGTAAGTTGAATTTGAATTTCGATTTAATAATGTAATGATTGAAAGTTGAATTCTCGATTGAAATTGGCTTGCCCAGAGTAGAATTTGAATTTCGATTTAAATATAATGTAATGTGAAATAACAGATTTCTCGAAACACCCGGTGGCTCGCAACGAGAAAGCTTTCCCAGAGGAAAGTATAAGCGCCACTCGTCGCATACGCGCATACACGAGAGGTTGTCGGTGATTCGCGCGCTAGGCCTTTTCCCAAAAGTCAATCGACCGTGAGCCACCCTTCGTCGATCGCGCGCGATCGTAAATCTCCCATATAAATTTCCACGTAGCAGTCGATGCGTCGAATTAGCTCCGTCTGGAAATTTTTGTCAACCGTTGTCTCCACGGTGCGGTGCCCTTCGTCGCAAAAACTTTGTTGGCCTATTCTTTGCGAGAAACGTCTCGTAAAATAATTGGAAGCGTTTGGAAAAGAACGAATAAATAAGTTAATTCAACGAATGCGAAATATTGTCTGGTCTTTTCGGCGATTCAATTATTCGAAGGTTTCCGTCTATTTACAAGCAATCGACGAGTCGTTTCGAAGTGGCATTTTTCTTGGAAGAAAACGCCTCGGTCCTTTCATTCGGTGTCCCTAAATCTTGAACCGTTATCCTGCGGTTCCCACCCCCGAAAAATTAGGGCGTGGCAGCTCTGTGACACCATAAGTCGGAGAGGCCGTCTCGTTCGCCGCGGGTGCAAGCGGTGAAATATAAAAGATCTGCGAGAGGAATCCGTGAGCCCCGGGTCCTGACTTTCGAACGCGGCGAATGCCGCAGCCTGTCGTGTGTGCGTCCGCCTTGTCACCGACACAATGAGTCGAAGATTATCTACGATGGGATTCGCTAACGTTATAGCGCCGGGAACCGACTCCCTGTCCCGGCCCGACCCAGCGTAGCTCGACTCGACAGTCTCGCTCGTTTCACCCCCCTCGGAAAATGGGAGAATCCGCGCAAAGAAAGGCGACGCTCTTCTTCTTTTCTTTTTTTTTCTCTCCTACCTCTCTCCGCTGCCGACGTGTCTAAAGAGGGAGAAAAAATACGTGATCTATAGCGATAGTAGTATTATTCCTGGAGACGCGGGAATGTCTTCGGGGGCGGGGGAAACGTCGCGTTCGAATTTTTCACGGCCCTTGCACGAACGATCCGTTGAAAATCAATTCGAAACGATGCGAGACGAGCTGACTTATGTTTCGTCGATGCAAACATTCGATTATTTCTTTTTTTATCGTTCCGCGGAATCATTAAGAGAATTTCGCACGTTTTCATTCCAGGTCACAGCGGGGTGAACCAGCTGGGGGGTGTGTTCGTCGGCGGTCGACCACTTCCGGATTCGACGAGACAAAAGATCGTCGAACTGGCGCATTCCGGTGCACGACCTTGCGACATCTCCAGGATCCTGCAGGTCAGCAATGGCTGCGTCTCGAAGATTCTTGGAAGGTTGGTTGAAATATTGCTTGTTTTGGAACCAACGCGAACTTTCCAACTTTAGCCAACGTCCGCCGGGACGATCGTAGAATTGCGGGACTCGTGGAGGTGCGCTAGAATTTCTTAACACGTTCCGTGCCGTTTTTGTTCGACGACTGAACAATTTTCTTGGAACATTTTAAAACTTGATTTCCATTTTCCTTCAAGTTACATGTTTATTTTGCCATCATCCAATATATTTTTTTAGCAGAATTATGCTAATTGAATTACTTAGTTTAATCTTCAATTAAGGAAGAGTTTATATTTGATCACAATATGAATTTATTAATAATAGTAATCTTTCTCCCTTCCCATCTCTTACTCTTCTTTATAATTCTCCGCGATAATAGCCACAATGTACCTAGAACCATTATCTGCAAAGAAGAATAATATCCGACCAGAGCTTTATTTTTAATTTAATTAATAATCATATTGATTGTTCAAACACTTGGTTTTCAAACACTTAAAGCGAAATCTACTTATGGATTAATTAATGCAATGAATCGCATTATTGCAACAATCATGCACTACTTATAATCGATTTTTTCATTGAATCTTTCCAAGAAGAATTTCCAAAATTTGTAAAATTTTAAAATGCAACTACGCAGGATTGTACCAGTATTATTTTGCTTTTTCTTTTTTTTCTTTGTCGTTTTCTGCATGTCCCTTCTTTCTAGTCTGGTATCTTTCTCTTTTTTTTTGTAAACACTTATGTAAAAGGCTTCTGTCCGTCTATAATAAATAAATAATAATTTCAATTGTAAAAAACAAATCACATTTTAATTTAATAGAACGAGAGACCAGAACTACAAATTACATTGCGAATTCATTGAACGAAGCTACCGAGTTTCGAGCTACCAAATAATTGAATACGTAATTTCAATTGTGATTCAACACAACTCTGGTTTTTAGCGCGTTAAAGAAATAAATCGTACACGTGGCACGGAACGTGTTAACCACTGCTATAGAATTTCGAGCTCGTTCGATGTCGTGGCGGCAAGAGTTACCTCTACCGTATTGTACTGCAAAATATTATTGTTGCAGGTACTATGAGACCGGATCTATCAGGCCCAGAGCTATCGGTGGTAGCAAACCACGCGTGGCAACAGCGGAAGTCGTAAGCAAGATTTCCCTGTATAAAAGCGAGTGTCCATCCATCTTCGCGTGGGAGATTAGAGACCGTTTGCTTCAGGAGGGCGTCTGCACCAACGACAACATCCCCAGCGTAAGTGTAAATCTCCACGTAAAATATTATCCGGCAAAAAGATCAACATTAAACGTTCCGTCCGAGAAGTTAATCGATTTGCGAGGTTCAAATGGCACGGACACGTCGTCGAGTGAAGCGATAAAAAAGGTAGCGTCCGAGTTTAATGTCTGGTCGGTCGCGGTAACAAGGACGACGGTTTATAAAGCGTGTCGCAAGACACGAGTAATGGACCTTGAGTTTCGGAGGGTGGAGGACGTGAACGCGCAGGCGTGTTATCAACGAGGCGGTCTCCGCGCTGACAAAACAGGAACACTTCTATACGAGCAGAGGATGGAAATCAGTTTCCTGAGAGATGGTTACGGAACGTGTACATATGTACATACATTCGGCCCGATGAAATCACTGTGAAGGCGAGGAGAGACTTAGTCAGACAGTCTCGACGATCCCGAATTTTTGTTCCCTATTTCGATCTATTTTCACGTCGCTTCGAACAACTGCGAAGGTTGTTCGAATTCGCGCGGAGATCGCAAAAGCTTGCTCTTCCGCGTCAGGAATCGCGAAAAATGATAAGGCTCGGCAAATATCCTCGGAACCAATCGGAATGGTTCGAGAGAGAAAGAGAGAGAGAGAATCAATTAAGAAATTGCTAAGGGTGGAAGGAATAACGCACGGATCAAAAGGAAATTTTCCCGACATCTCCCTTTTCCTTCGATCTCTTGGAGACCTACACTCCACCCACTAATACGTTCAGAGTTCACGGCGACGGGGCTGGTTCTCATGGTGGTCCCTCGTTGCCATGGATATTTGCATGCGTCCAATAAACGGTGGCTAAGGGGCTCTCGACTTGCTCAGGGTAAAAAGCGAAAGAGGGTCGCTAAATTCTCTTTTCCTCTGTTGCCTCTTTCCCTCTCTAGCACGTTGCCTCTTTCTTTCTCTCTTTCTTTCGCCGTGCCGCCCTCCTTCTCGACCCTTCGCCTCCTTTTTTTTCCTTCCTGCTTCTTTCCCTCGCGCCTTCGTAATGGGTTCGAGGTGTACGTACACCACCCTCCTGCAGATGCTTCGACAGAAATTCCGAAAGAAAGGGATGACGACGGCCCGGAGCATTTTTATCGTCGCGAGGGAAACCGTCAGAAGTTAACTGTCTCCGACGCGAATAACAGGGCCATCCGGAAGATTGCTTCGGAGACTCTCTCTCGAGCGATCGAACGGAATTCAAAAATTTCACGCGCTCACGAAAAATTCTGGCTCCCTAAACGAACGCGATCGAACCAAACAGATGAAACGATACGAAAGCGAATCTACATGTACAGTGACTCCCAATAATATTCGGACATTCTTAAAGAGATGATCAATTTTTTAATTATTCAGAGCAATTGGGTTGCTATGCAACGTGACAAAAATTTCAAGTTGTAGGAACTGCAGAGAAAATACTAAGAGTACGAATTTCGCTGGATGAATTAAACGTATTCGAAAAATTTCACCAAAATCGATCGACGTTGCAATGCGTTGCGAACTTCCAAAGATGGTAGAAAGTAGAAATTGCTGTTTTTCACGATTTTCCATATAATTTTGTTAAGATGCGTTTCGCGAAATTATTAATCTCAAAAGCCTGATAGAGAAAGGGAATTTGAAATAACTGTTACTCGTGTTGCCGAACAGATCCGTTTATTTTGACGGTGTGAACTAGACTGAGACGATAGAGGACAATACACACAGAGAGAGAAAAAGCCATACATACTGATAGAAACATACATACATTTAAATAGAGCGAACCCAGGCGTATTGCTTAAATTTTCAATATATGCGCACATAAAAAAAAGTTTAGCAATGTACATATTGCTTTTTATTTAAAATGTACCAAAAAATCCGAAGAAGACCTCCGAATATTAATGGAAGTCACTGTAACAATTAAATCCAGAGTATCAACTATTGAGGGGATTTTGTAGTTGAAGATGTAATTGATAATTTTCGTAGTGGAATATGAAATTGAAAAAGGAACGGGGACCGGATCAATGAGATTGAACGGAATTAATGCGAATGGACAGGGTAACTTCCGACGTAGGAACGCGATTTTCCGGCACGGGCCGAGACGATCGCGGAATTTAACGGTTTAACAAATTGCACGGACGCGCTCAGGGTCGGAAGAGCCTCCAGGGCGAAGGAGGATCAAAGCCGGTGCACAAAGTATAATCCCGGCCGCGTTTGAACATCCTGTAAGCGCTTCTGAACTTGTTGTGGGTAAGATTAACGTTTCTTTAATGGCCCGTGTAATATTCCATTATGTACAGTTCGCTCGAGAATTATTGCGTCGACGTCGACGTGGAAGGGGTTTCGGATGGGCGGGGCAAGCTGGCAGATCGACCGAATCGAGAAAATAAAAGGAATATCACGAAGAAAGCAATTTTTCTTGCACGGTGTTTGCAACACCAACGATATATTTTTCTTCGCACGGCCTCCGGAACAATTTCCCGTGATTTCGATTCTCTTCGATCCGATCGAACTCGTCCGGAAAATCTATATCTATACAATCAAAAATCCATTCGTTTTTTGGGTGAAAGAGAGGGAAGCACAGGACGAAATCGATTCGAAAACGTCGGTGTCGGTTGAACGGCCATTCTGTTATACATAGATTTCCTTGCAGAGGATATCCTTTCGGTGTCCTCGGAGCGACGAAGGCTCTGAAGCCGAGCGGACGAGCGACGAGAGGGCGTACGAGAAAAGGGAAGGCGAAAGGTAGAAACGGAAAGGAGGAACGAACGTATTCCAGGCGGGTCGCGGTGATTGAGGGAAATTTCATTATTCTCAGACATTACCCCCGTTATTGTAATGCCATCAAATTGGATACGCTTCGTACACCCCGTAAAACGGCCGGAATATCCTTGAATATGCCGAGAGGCAGCTTGCTTCTTGCTCCGAAGCTCGGAAAGATGCGGGAATAAGCGCGTCGCGTCGCATCCTTGCGAATCTTTCGTTCCAAAGCGGAGGAACAATTTTATATAGTTCGCTAATAAATTCCGGCACGTCGGAGCTGCTCGTCAAATCCCATCAAATAGTCCCGCGAATTATTCCTGATTTCTCATCGAACTCGCTGGGAATTTGTTCGAGTGCAATTGCTCGTCTTCTTCGACAACAATCTATGAATATATATAGACATTCCAAGTTTAACCCTTTGCACTTGGAATATACTTTAAAGCAGCTCTACAATGTTAAAATCATTAAATAAATATGTGACACAGAACGTGTTGACTTGATAATTAAACATTTCTTCCACGACCTAAAATTATTTAACGACTCTACATTAATTTATTTCTTTGTATGAATATGGAATCGATATAACACCTCAATTAAATGTTCGGCAATTTATTAAAAGCCGATATATTTAATATCGTATTTGCAATACTTTGAATAATGGTGCCAGCCATTTTTAGCGGCGACTACGAGTCACCACTCGAGCGCGAAGGGTTAAAAAGTGCGAAGCGACCGGAATAAGGATGTCAATGTTTATTCGAATTATCGAGCAGGATACGATTTAATTAAACGACTAAACGCGAAAGATCCAATTAGTTTAGCAATAGGGAAATATCCAGTGGCTTTGTGGACTGCGCGAACAATCGAACGGACAATGATTTGACAAACCCGGAACGGCTGCCAGGACGTGGCATCGGATTCGAAATGTCCTGCGAGGCTTTCGCTATCCGTTTCGTCGTCGAATGCCAGTCCCCGGTCGGATTTGAATCTGGCACTCGGCGTGGCGGACGCGTTATTGGTTTACTCGCACCACTGATTCCGGAATACTATCAGTGGTTCTCGGCCGCTTCTCAAAGCCGGACCCGTGTACCGTGAAAACTGTCGCGCGCACTTGAATTTTGCCACTCCCCGCTGGGATGGATCTCTATGCTGACAATACCGACAAAAACACCAATCTAATTTTTCCGATCCATTAACCGAAATACCGTCCTTTTTGTTTTCCTAGCAGTATCTAACAATTGCCAGGCTGTGAATAACAAAATCATCAATCTAATTTTTCGAATTCATTAACCGAAACACCGTTTTTTGTTTTCCAAGCAGTATCTGACAATTACCGTGCTGTGTATAACAAAACCACGAATCTAATTTGTGGAATTCAGTATCCGGAACAGCTTTCTTCAATTTTCTAACAATATCTCAAAATTACCAGACTATTAACAGTCTCGATACGATAAAAACAATATTTATTAGCTTGATCCACCGTCTTTCAAATTTCACTGTAGTATTAATATTGGAATATATAATTAATGTTGGAATATACACTAGGAACATTTTCAAATTAATTTTTCACAGTGAAATCAGTACACACGATACACCTTCGCACTTAATCATTTATTTTGTAAAACTTGAAGATGTCTGAATCGCCAACAAGATTACAGCAACATCCATCATAGAGAAAGAGAATGACGAAATTAATGGCTGACCACCTCGTCGATAATTTACAGAGATCGCGTTGGAATAATTGTCTAGCAAATTTTGTAACAGGATTCGTTGCTTTTCCATTTCAATGACGATTCTTCATTTAGTCTAATAACAATGGTTAATAGGTCTGAAAAGCGTGCGGAGAGTAAATGCGAGGAGAACCACTGGCAAACGAGATTACATTCGTTGTACTGGCGAGCCTGACCGCGATCGTTCTTTCCGGGAGTTGACGTTGATGTCTCAACCCCAATGAAAACTCCGAAATCACTGGTGGTGTTTGCGTGGTCTGTGCAACATTGAAAGCCGAGGTTCTGTTTGCGATTCGATTCGTATCGTACCGGTACATCGTGTTAGAAAAATCGTGTTAAACGTCGGAGCGTACGGGACGTGTACACGAGAGATCGTCTGTGTACGTTCGAGAGGGGTACATCGACCGAGCCAATGAAATCTTGTAAATTGAGGCTTTTTGGTCGCACGAAGGGTTGAAAGGGTTGGTGGCCATGACAGGCCTCGCCGGGACACGCCAAACGACGGGTTTCGATGTCGAAACGATACTGCTAACGCTCTCATCGGCCGTGACCACGCGACATCCACACCGTCGTTCCTTCCACCCGCTCTCTCGGACTCAGGGGTGGAAAATCACGAGCGCCACAAGGGAGTTGAATCGGGGGTAACACGATTTCCCGTGGTGGCCGAGCGTGTCCCTGTAATTAATAGTCTGCCGCCATGAATGAACGATCTCAGGGATCGCGTTTGCACGACGCGCCGTTTCCACGTGCTGCTGGACCGAACGAGACGAATGTTTGAACGGATAGCTGACCGTGTTGGCACTCCGCTCACGGTTCCATTTCTGACGACGAGCTCTTAATTGTTCGTAACTCGCCTGGGAAAACGCGTGATCTATATCAGCCAAGAGTCCCTACAATTGAAAGAAAATGAGTTTATTAATGGAATTTTTACGATATTCTTTTCCTTATAATATCTCGAAACAAGAAATATAAGATCGTTCGGTAAGTAGTCTCGTTTTTCGTGCAGGGAAATGGCATTGCTTTCATTTTTTATTACTAGACTGCGGGTCTTTATACAAAATAGAAATTTTCCACCTGAATAGCAACAGACTGGAGCGAAACAGTAATACGTTTCATTGGTTGAAAATAATACAATAATATTTTTAAATTCTTCTAATGTCTGCATTGTTTTAAAATAGATCTGCTGATTTCTGTCATAAATGTATAAAATTCGTAATTTAAACTAAATGACTTTCCAAGTGACCTAACGAACGACCTAAACCAGTTCCATATTTATGGACACGTATGTAGATTCCCTCATATGATGTAGCAGGGGTCCGCTCGAGTAGGACATTGTTATCGTTCCCGATACACCCGGTAAGTAACCGCAACAATGCCAAGAAAGAAAGAAGACGGGGTTAGAAGGGGTGGTAGATCTCGGCCGTGGAAGAGCCAAAGTAATGGATGGCTGGTAGAACCCGAGGCGAGTGAATTGTTGGCCCCTGCACGTCCGCCTTGGAGACACCCTCGCCTTGCCCTGGCCGCGTAAATCAATGCACCCCTTCGTCCTCTCGCGTTACCAACCCCTCCTTGGTCGTGGCTGGTGCCACGAGCAACCCCTCTTCTCTTCTCTTCGGTCTCCTCCGTGTCCTCTCGCAGATCGGAGCAGAGCAAAGCGGAGCGGAGCGGAGCAGAGCGGAGCAAAGCAGAGCAGCCCTTCTTGGGCTCTAGACAGTGCTAAGGTAGGGGGTGGATCGAAGGGAGAGGGAGGGTGTCGGGCTCTGGAGCCGGTGCCGGAGACGTCCGGCTACTGCATTATGTATTTCTCACCGAACCGCCACTAACTCTCACCCTTTTTCATCCCCTTCGTCCAACGTTTCTTCCGTTCCTCTTCCTTCGCTCAGCTTTCTTTCTTTCTTTCTCCCGTGGCTTGCCTTCGTAGTCTCTCTCTCTCTCTCCCTCCCTTTCTACCTTTATTTCCATAGCCGATCCTTCAGCCCCCGCTGAAGTCTTTTTCTTCCGCGCGAGCCGACGTCCCTTTTAATCACCGAACCGTCGCGCGTCGCCGACCCTGCCGGACACGATGCTCTTATGGAATTAATTCCTTGTGCCGCCGGCGAGTTTCGCTTCGCCACCGGAAGCAGCCGCAGCCTCGCGACGCTCTATTTGCTTGCCGATTAATTGCTAATTAGAACAGGCCGAGGGCTGCGTCGCGTATCGTATTCGCCGAGCTCGTAAAACGATACGATGCAGCTTTTTTTCGGTTTTGAACCGATATCGACCAGCCGTCATTGACGCATCGCTCGATTCTTCGAGGTCAAGTGTCCGAGGAACAATATCGGTGAAGCCATGCACCCTTTCGCTGGCTTGATCGGAACCAGACGGGACGAAAAACCATTTTGCGCGAGTTGCACTTGAAAATTTTTGTTATTATCTTAATTAGTTGAAAATACAATGATATATTGGCATTCTTAACTTCGAATTACTCGCATATAGTACTTACATACAATCCCGAAACTTTAAATTTAGTGTTTCATACATCAGCAAATATTTAATTTGCATTAAAGTAGTCATTTTATCGAATAAACATATATGTACGTTGGAGTCGCATAAAGTTCCACGTAACCAGTCATGTAGAAAATGGAGTGCGAGTATTTTTATTTAAATAAAAACTTTCGCCCAACTCTGAGTGCAAATAACTGAAGTTTAACTGTGTTTAAGGTGTGCATTGTTTCAGATTTGATTATTACGCAGTACACTGAGTATCTGTGCAAAGTACACTTAGTAGCCGACTTTAACAGGGGATATTCGAATCGGTGAAATATTCACGAGCGTTTCGACGAC
Source organism: Lasioglossum zephyrum (assembly GCA_028455615.1). Lineage (NCBI taxonomy): Eukaryota > Metazoa > Arthropoda > Insecta > Hymenoptera > Halictidae > Lasioglossum > Lasioglossum zephyrum. The sequence continues at coordinate 4,347,675 of CM052331.1, forward strand.
TTGAAAAGACCCTTTGAAAAGTACGCCGCGTCGCGGTCCCATTTCGCAAGTAACACGCTTATCTTGGTCCTAGGAGGGTGGGGATAACAGGTAAAACGTTCCGCGTGGTTGTCCGAGGAGTTTTCGATCTAGATAAAAGTTTTGCCCATCTCTAACCTCTGTCGAAGCAGTTAACATCACTTTAACCGCCGAGCGATCCAGCAACCTTATACCGAGCTGTTCGTCGCCGTTCAAGTTCAACCACCGTGTAGCGGCTGTCCCGTCCAATCAGAAACGATCCGCTGTCCTTCGCCTACAAACGAGCGTGTGTCATCTCGAAGACGAGCCCTCCACGTCCTCCGCGCGTGTATGGATCGGTGTAGCCAAAGGATATCGGTTTACAGGTTGCCCGATTGTCTTCAACGTTTTCCTCTTACCGGACTATCGGCCACTCCGATCTCCCGCGAGGGATTTTTATTTCTCGTGGACCGGTCTCGTCTTCTTTTTTCGTTTCCCGCCCCCCATCGGAATCCCGAACGCCTAGACATCTCTACGCGGAGGAGACTGCCTTTGTAACGTGCAGAGCTTCGACGATTCTGTTTCGCAGATTTCTCTTCGCGGCCGACGACTGTAAGGTTCTTTCTTTTCTCAAAAACTGTTCAAAAAGACTGCATATCTATTCACTTTCAAAACTGTTGTTGGAATTATGGGTTAGGAGATCGAATATATTTTTCAATAACGCATGTTCATTCAAATAACACAACACAATGAAATAAACGTTGTTCTGCTGTGAATAAGTAATGTTTGCATAAAACACAATTTAATGGAACTTTATGTGGACGTATCAAGTTTCATCTGCGCTCATGTTTTTCGGTGTGCACTCCAACATTGTTTAAAAAAATATTTACTATTACTATTTAAACCCCTACTATATTTAAACATTTTTAATAGCAAACGTGGCCTCAATGTACCATGATTCACATCCGAATCGACACGTTTGAGTTTGCTTACAAAATTGATCGAACCTTGCGCTGATAAATTAATTCCAATTAATTTTTTTTCCAATTAACTGTTTAAAAAGAAAAAATATTTCGAATCAAAAATGTCCTAGACGGGAAACGTTGTGGTTCGACGACCTAACGACAGGATAAAAGTTGTCAAAAGTTGTGCGACGATGTTTCAGCCGAAAGTTTGAAAATTTAGGGAAAACATCGAGATTTTTTAGTAAAGTAAAGTAAAACATATTTTACTTTACGTACCTCGGAGACGACGAGCGAAGATGCACAAATTCAGCGTTCATCGTTTTTTCGCTCCAGTCTACTGTAATTACTGACACAAGAGGTACATATATTTATGTATACAGTACTTCTAAACAATTTTCTGATCGCGTTATACAGGAGCCTACTGCAGACGCGCTGCCCCGCTCCGCCCACCTGCCGTCTATCGTCCCGTTATTGCGCAAAGTCCGATTGTTACGCATCGAGATAATCTAGAAAATTGCGCACGTGACCACGCGCGACGCCGACAGTGCGGCCCGATTCGCCGGTTCAAAAAAGTAGAATCCACCGAGCGAACGGTGGATCGCAGGAATCCGGAGGTGGTGAGGGTTGCTGGTGGTGCGTTCTCCATTCTCCATCGTGCGTGTAGAAGGCAATAACGGGCGACGCGTGGCGTCCACGCCGCCCCTGTATTACTCTGGGGAACCCCTGCCGCGTTGCTAAATACCGCATCCCCCCGACGAGCCAGCGTCGGTTGCACCACCCTCGGACGTCTTCGAACCAACCCCTTATATTGCCGCCAAAAACTACCCTCGTCCGTTCCAGATTGAAAGCTTTGATTATACGTGGCATCGGTCATCCGGCACTCTATCGTCGATCTATCGTCCACCTATCATCGATGATAGAAGAGATACAAGTCAACTCGAAAAGTCTTTCATGCCTGATCGCTTTTTCCTAGTCACGATCGATCGTCTTGAAGAATCGTAGAATACCACCATATTTTTATGTTTTTATAAAAAACGGAATTTTAAATAGAGAGAATCGTAGAATATGATTAAATTATCATATTTTTATATATATTTATATTTTTTATATATATTTATATTTTTATATATTTAGATTACCTCAGGGTACCTTAAGTTACCCTTAGGTTACCGATCGATCGATTAAGAATCAGCTCGGTCGAAATATTTCTCGAAAAGAGAGAAAACCAGGTAAAATTATAGAAACAGATTGTCTCGCGATTCCGAATTTCCAGTTCTCTTTCGCGTTTCATTCGATTCTTCTCCGTTCTATCTTTCTTGCTTCGCGCTCATCTCTCTTCCGTTTGAAATTGCGGATGCCGCGCGTTCCTCCACTTCTATTTACATGTGATTTGTATCTTGCGTTGTTTGTTCCTCCGCATATCACGAAATTTTTGCAATACACTGTAAAGGTAAATCGCAACGGTCCCACGATAGCGGATGATTTTGCTTTTCAATTGTCTAGTTCATTGTCGTCTCAGCCGATATAACCGGCTCGTAGAAACGCGATCCGCGATGCATCGGAACGACGGCCAAGTTTCTCGGTGCTCCGAAACGGTAAATCAAACGAGCGGCGATAACTCGTGGAATAATGGCCCGCGAGATAACGATACACGGGAAAGGATCGTCTTCGCTGCCCGGAATTGGTTTCCAACTCCTTTCATGGCTCCTGTATCATACCAGAAGGTTAATCTATGCCGCGATCGCACCTATTATCGTGCATAATCTGCGAAAATGGTACTACTTCAATTACCGCGTTGTAAAATTTCGTATCTCGCGTTCTGTGTGCCGAGATAAACGAAATTCTCAGCTGAAACACGGATTGGAAAGGGTAAGAAAGATCGTAATAGAGTTGTCAGTTAAACAATCGCGTGACACGCGTTTCGCAATCTTTTTTTCCGACGGTCCAGCCCAAGCTGCATTTCCCACGCGTCATGGGGTGGTATCGGTGCTGCGTAGGGTGCGAGATTTATACTGCAAATCGGCGTATCGGCGCGTGGCGTAATGTTGCGCCCCAATTTCCAGCCGTTCGAATTCGTTACAATCACAATTGAGAATAATCGGCGAAAAATTGCGCACGATTCCTCCATTCCGAAGTTCGTGGGAGAAATTCTCGATCGCCTCTGTTGTTTGACTATCGTTTTCGGAAAGGGTCGCTGGTGCCGATTAATGGAAACCATCCTGACGCGATCAACTCTTATTACATGACTCGCATAACCTGTGATTTGGATGTTTGCACACGGGCCAGCGGACGTGCGGTTACCGGTCGAGAATCACGAGCTCGCGCGCTTCTCGAGGGGTGATTTAATGACAGGTTGTGACATTTTGCTCCTAGTGCTCTCTCTCTCTCTCGCTCTCTCTCTAGCTCTCTTTCTCGCGTGCGCGCGCGAGACGCGATAGCACGTGTCACGAGTCATCGAGCTCCCTTGTATCCCATTTCGAATCGCAAATGCGGACCGGGGAAACCTCTGTTAGCTCCTATCAGAATTCCTGAACCAATTTCTAGCGCGGCGACCCTCGATTACTCGATCAACTCGATACTCTCTCTCCGTTTCAAGCCTTCTCCAATCTTGCAAACCCCCGTATTCGTAATTCATTCTACACCGCTACAGGCTTTTCAATTAATTTTGACATTCGCCGCGGCCTTAGCACAAATTGTTACAATCTGCGATTTAAATGAATCGCAAACCCTACCTTCAGTCTTTAAATTCTACAATGCCTACAGCTTTTTTACACAACAACAGATTTCAATGAGAATTAAAAAATAGAATAGATAAAAAATTAAAAAAATCTTTGAACTGCTACCGATAAGACTGAAAAAAAATAATAACCATGTTGTTCGCTTTCAAAACACCCACTGTAAATGGAAAGAGCACAATTGTTTTTGTGTTTTTAATTGGCGTCTGTATTTACGAAGGGTGTCAAAAGAAAATCTCGCCGTTGACATCGTGTGTCAGTGTGAAAAGATTATTAGCACGTTTGTAATCGGGTTCGACAGAGTTCTCCGTTGTCGTCCTCGCTGGGGTCCCAGCTTTAATAGCCTGCGCATTATATTTCGTCGCGGATACTGTTTACGCTCGCGGCTGTATAAGTGTGCAATTTTTACGAGTGCTTATCCGCGGTAGTCGCGTATTTCCTGGATAGGGTCTCCCTCGGTCCCTTCGTGTCCCTTCCCTTGGTCCTTTCGTCCCTTGGTGCGCGCCACGAGTCGAGTGTATTAAGCACGAACAGCGGAAGAAACGAAGGGTGCGACGACACTTCTCTCCTCTCTCGTTGGATCGCTTCTATTCAGTCCACTTCCGTTATCCCGGGGTCTGAACGAGAGACCCATACACGCCGCGGCTTTATTATCGCGAAAACATCCTGAAATATGTAGTGGGCTCGGATGACTCGAGACGCGTGGTCAGAGAGCCACTTTACGATGGTTATTCGAAAGTTATGAAAGTCTCTCGGTTAAGGGTGACATTTTATTTCGCGACGGTGTAACGCTTCCGGCGAACGACCGTGTCCCGTATCCGGTCACGAGCAACATCCGGACGACGCGCGATCGCTATATATCAACAAGATAATCCGAGCGTCGATTATCGCATTGTTCTTCGCCCTTCTCGCGAAAGTTATTCGGAATTCCGATCGCATCGATTCCAAGACAATCCTGGCCGTGATTCCGGGAATTATTACCGAGCTCGTTATCGACTCGTTTAGAAGGCATCGTGCGAGGATAATATTATGACGTCTCTATCCGGCTAGCGGCACCCTTTTCAAGAATCAGCCACCCTCTTCACGGTTCATGCTAATTTCATCGATCCACCGGATTCTTCTAGGAGCACAGCGTGTTCCGAAACCCCCGCCGCGTGTCGCCCTTTATGCGACTAAGGATAATATCTAGGACCCTTTCATGTCGATCGCGTACAATGTATAATATCCGCGGGATTCGACGCGATGCGCACTGGAAGAAACGTGTCGACATTCCCTTTGTTCGCGACCGACCAATAAAACGCCACGTGTTCCTCGGTTTCGCGCGTTTATACTGTATACACGGTAAGTCCTCGACTTACACGGATTTATAGTAGATACGCGGATCCTTAGAAGAGAATCAGAAAAACAATTGAGAACTGTGAAAGCCGTTTTCTGTTTACACTCGGATTGTTTATTGCCTTGCAATGCCTGACAGTTAGGTGAATGGTTTCACGTTGGTTGTTTTTACTAGAGGTGACGGTGTTGAACTGTACACAGATTTTCGAATACGGTGTGTAAACACGTGAAACTGGAATCTCTAATTTTTTTACACGGGTTAAAAGTGTGGTTGTCAGGAAAAAACGGCGCAAGTCATAATTTCAAAAAATTGCAGTTTATTTATTTATTCACTTTACGGTATAGGACTTACGTATTTTCCAGCAAGAAAGTTACGAAGAAAACGTGGTAAAATAGATTTGGAAGGTTCGAAAAAAATATGACCGATGTCCTATGTCAAAGTGTTAGTGATGAAAACTATAAACGGAAGTAAATATATTCTTCTATCGATCGTATTTGTTGTTAATATAGAATGGTTAATGTTTTCGTTCTTTATTCTATAAAGCAATTTTGCAAATAACCAAGTTAAAGTATTAATTGTTTTGAACATTGTATATTATTTTATAAACGCAATTCTACTTAATCTTGAAAAGGATGTAAACGTCGTCGTGTATTTAACTTTGTAATTTGCAAAATTGCTTTATAGAATAAAGTAACAAATGGTCGAGTAACTTTGCAACCAAAACATTAACCATTCTACATTATAAACAGCAATATCTCGAAAGTGAAAATGTGTGATATGCGGCGTTCTTCCCGATAACCACAGAAACAACAAAGAAGTTTCATGCCGGGATAGAACAGTTGCGTTTCTACTCGTAATCGACGTCGAGCATCGGAATACGGCGAGAAAGAATCGGTTGGACCTTTTGAGAATCGAATCGGCGGGAGAACAAACATGCTGGCAATGAATAATCACGTCGACATTGGGAAACTCTTTTCTTCGGCGTCGGAGGAGAAAGAAAGCGGGACCGTGTCGCGTTTTTGGTTCCCGCTCGCAGCTCGATTGCGACGACAAAGCCTCCCGCCATTGTGGGATCGATTTCTAGTGCGCGACGATTGTCAGGATAATGACGAGGGTGACACGCACGACAAATGTCGGTGGATAGAAAGCCAAGGAGCGACGATATTTGCGGTCGATGTCAATCAAAAAACGGTCAAACAGCCAGGACACTCGATGTCGCGGCAGGACCCGAGATCGTTGCTTGACTGGCACCCGTTCACGTTCTTTCGGATACGCTTTGTCGCCCGAGGACCTTCTTACCGCAACGACTTTCCATTATGTCCTGATCCTGACGTCGAGTGACTCGGATGTCGTCGCTTTTGTGCGACCTCGAGTATCACCGGACTACTGTTCGTTGTAAACAGGCTGTTTTTACTCGACACGAAAATAAAGTCTGTTGAAATAATATTCCTTAGCCTTACGAGAATTCACTGACAAACTATATTTAGTTTATATGACAATCTGTTGATGCAAAGACATTGGTAAAAGAAAATTGTTGTTAAAGTCTCTGTTTACATCGATAACTTTTATTCATCGAGAAGAGACAAAGTTTGAGAGGAGCTACATGTCACAAACAAATTGTTATTGAGATATAAGCTGTTAAAGTTGTTGCAAAATTTGATTCTGCAGTTGCAAAATATGAAAGAATACCTTATATCCATTTTTATACATGAGAATATTAATCCTGGGTTATAAAATATGAATGTCAAGTATAAGTACTTACAAACTTTTCAGAATCTTCTGTTATTCCGTCTTAATAAGTGTGAAGAACAAAACAACACATTTTCCAAAATCGTGACAGCGAACGGGAAGAAGTTACTCCGGCCGCGGTCAAAACAGTACTGCGGTCGTCACCTTGGTTTGTTGTGAATGATTAAGGGTGGATTTATATGGAGAAATGTTGCATTTACGTTGAACGCCGGAAGATTCGGTTTGAAAACGAACTCTATCTCAGGATCACCGACGGCTCGTGCATTTTAATCCGCGAAGTTCGTGGAAGGCTCGAATTCGTACCGGTTGCGTGGAAGAAAATATAGAACTCGGGAGAATAAATTGCGGAACTATCGGCAGCAGGAGAATGTACCAGCTTTAGTTCGTAGGAATTCTTTTACGACTTGGCCGGGATTTATACGAGCTGTAAGTGACAGAACCGACGAAAGCAGCTCACAGGATAAATAAAAGATACGATGGTGAAACGAATGGTACCGTGGCCTGCGCTGTCTAGCTGCCGGATATCCTCGACGGCGCATAGTTCCGTCGTAAAACGAATATCGCGCGACACCGGGCCATTTTTGTTCCGAGTAATAAACGTTTGCAACCGAGACGCGAATCCGAACCGGATAAACACTTCACTCGCAATTAGTCGCTAACCGTTCGGAAAATATTTTAATATCTCCTGCATATACATTGAAGTATATGTATACATAATGTACATTTATTTATAATATATATTTTTCGTTAATGACCGCAAACTATCCTTATACGTGCTATGGTATCGTGGAATTCCAACAGTTATAAATGCATAAAGAAATTAGTTGGGGGAAATATAAAAAATAATAGATCAGGAAAATTCAAGAATATTGTAATGTTGTTTTCAACGTAACAAAGTCATTAAGGGATGAAATCAATTTTTATTTTATTCCTGCTTCCCACATTCGATGCAAAATATTTTTATTTTGCATAAAGATCCGCAGTCTATTAATTACTCTATTTTGGCTTGTGTTTAGGTCTTCCACACTCGTGGAAAATAAATTCTATAGATTTATAGAGGTTCTTAAAGTGCAGTGGAAGGGAATGAACAAAATTTTTGTCTTATAGAGATCCAGTTTTCGAGGTTTCACTGTAATTATGACAGGTTGATTATATAGCATTCATTCAGATGATAAAGGTGTCGCTGTGATTCGTTTTATCGGGAGGAAGAGAGGCGAGGATACTCGTGTCCCGGAGTACGCAGAGAACTCTGGGATTGGCCATGGGAGGTTTCCTTTTCCCGAGGTTTGTTAGACCCGGTGTCAGGGTTCCACGGCGTTGAAGCGGGCTGACATCTCGGACCTAGGAACCGAGCAGTGTCATCCCCCTCGGTGCACCCGCGAACCCATCGCTATCACGGACACGTCCCAAACACGAAACAGACGTCACCGATACTCTCCCTCTCTCTTTCTCTCTTTGCTCCCCGCTCCCCTATCTCGCCTTCGACATACTTGCGCGTTCGAGACGTTGCGTTCTCCTTCGGAAGTTGCAAACATTCTCGGACTCGATAGCGATATCGAAAATCGTTACACTAACGTACAGGGTGTCTCGCGCTCACGAGACATTTCGTTGGAAGCTGCTGAGACGACACGGTCTGCGATTGGTCCTGAATATTAACCCTTTGCACTCGAATCGCCGCTCCGAGGTGCCAAAACAGTTTTAATATTATTAAATTCATCTGTATTCTATAAACTGTAAAATACTCAACTTTCGTATGAGAAGTACAATGTAGAAAAGATTACATAAAATAAAAATGATCTGGCTTGTGAATCCACTTCAACATCAGTGGAGGAGTATTTTAAAAAATTCTTACCATCTTTTCCTAGTCTAACCAACTAAGGTGTCAGAGCCCCATCATTTACAACATATTTCATTGATTACAGAATTCTAGAATTTGAAAACAATCTATATCATCGTCAAGAGATGATTGGGAAACAAATTGCCACTCGGTGGTCGTCCCCGAAGGATTTCGGATTGGTTCGTGCTCGGGTTTGGGACGTGGGGCGACCTTTCGTATTTGGGTACCGGTTCTGCGTGAACGTTCGAGCTGTTAGCGATATCTGATGAACCCCACGGGGACGTCGAAGCTGTTAACGCTTATTAGTCCACTTTGCGGGTGATCCAGCTGGCGCGATGTCATTCTTTACGGTATTTTCTCAAGAGAAATGCCGCCAAAGGGCACGGGACAGGGTAAGGGGCAGGAGCAGGGGCGCTGGCAAAAGAAACAAACAGTCCCGTTGTTCCTCGCCGTGTTCGGTCGTGGAACGGGTTTCCAGGGACGCCTTTAAGAGATTGCGGAGTGGCTGAAGAGAGGCGTCCTTCGTGGCAACGGATTTATTATAAACAGGAAACGTGAGGGAACGGGGTTAGATGTGATGGAGGCGGCGGTTGTAGGTGAGAGAGGAACGAGACAAACCGACGACGACGACGGGGTAGGACGCCGAAGGGTGGTGAGGTAGCCGGGCGGGACGCAAGAGAGCGCGCTTCTGCCCGATGAAATGCGATGAGAGCGGTAATTAAAACGATGCGGTGAGCGGCTGCCGGTGTGTGCTCCACGAGGGAGTTAATTACCTCCGCCTTCAATTATATCCGTCTCGCGTCACTCCAAGGGGACTTCGGCTTCTACCGACCTAAGTACGCACTCGCGCGTCTGCGATACTCGCGATTCACTCGGAAACACGTGTATGTAAATAAGTACAAGCGGTATATAGCACAATTTGTGCCGCGCGCGCGACACGTTGCGTCTTCCGTCTACGAGCATCGCCGATCGTCACTCGCGACCAGAGATCGCGCGGCTTGTTCGTCCAACTCGACGCAGCCTGTCATTCTACCGCTCGACGCGTGGGACTTCGTAATTTTATTTCTCTTTCATTCCTTTATATTCAGTCCAATGTTCTTCGAAATGAAAAACTTTATGAGCAACGTTGAGCAATTTTTCTCTCACCCCCCGTTACCCTCTTCTTGATTTACCGAATAAAATGTTGCTTTTATACACATAGTATCTAAATTGCTAATTAAGCGAATTATGAATGCAATTGTAATCCAATATAATGTAAATTGCTCTTTTTTTCAAACAAATGTAATAAGCATGTTTATTTTTGATCATGCAATAGGAATTTATGAATAATACTATGTTTATCACTAGTTGTAATTGTATTTCTATTGTCAAAAAGGAAATACATTGCAATTAAATTGAATGAGAGACCAGAATTACAGTTTACACCGTAATTTCATTGAATAAAGCGATTGAATTTCGTACTACGAAATAATCGAATACAATGTAATCGAATTACTTTGTAATTATAATTCGTCGAGTAATTCGATTGTAATTCAACACAACTCTGTTCGGTGTGGTCATGGTACTAATGATACAACTACGTTCGATATCGAAGATTCGACATTAGCTGTGAACCGTTTTCTCGTTTCTGACCGCAGGTGTCGTCGATCAACAGAGTGCTGAGAAACTTGGCGGCGCAGAAGGAGCAGCGGCAACAACAGCAGCAACAGCAACAAGGAGTGTCGGCAGTCGGCGTTGGTGTGGGAGCTGGCAGTCCGGCCGAGAGCGTGTACGATAAGTTGAGGTTACTGAACGGGCAGACCACGGGCTGGCCGAGGCCGAATCCATGGTAAACCATTGCAAAAATCAATTAGCGGTCAATGAACCGTCTATCAACGATTCATTCGATGTTTATCAACGACCACCGATGTTGCGTCAGGTATCCATCGGGAGCAGGCAGTCCGTTCCCGTCTCTGCAGCCCAGCCTGAGCCCGAGTCATTGTACGACGTTGCCACCGGACCCCGCGGACATTTTGCACGCGAAAAAAGGTAAGAGAGAGAAACATTCGCGCGTAATTCCGTCGACATTCGGGAGGGGAAATAGAAGAAGATCCTACGAGCGAAACATACATTTCACGCGAAACCCGACGAGAATTCGTCGGATAGAACATAGTCGGGCCACCGCGCCCCGACTGACGGTCTTTCGCGATTTTCTGCGCGAATATGCAGAAAACCGACGCACGCTCGGGTATGCGTTTGGATGTGGCAAAAGTGGCCAGCGGTGAGAAATAGTGGGGATTACCGAGGGGTGGGAGGGCGGGAGAGTATGGGATCGGAGAATAGGGGAAGAGGCGCGTGGAGGCACGTTTTAATTAATTAATCTGCCGACTGAAACGATACTAATATCAATGTAATTCCGTCGGTGGGTCCCGCGGTTTGCCGCATGCGTGTGCAGCTTTTCCGGTAATAATTGTAACGTTTAAGCGAAACGAGAAAGAAGGAGAGGGCGAGAGAGAGAGCGGACGTGCGAGAGAGAATGGCCGGGGTGGGAGTGGGTGGGAGAGAGCAAGGGTAGAAACGTGGTTGCAGTCGACCGACCAACCCACACGAAATTGTACCTCAACCGACGGAATATTCTCTCTCCTGCTGGTTTGGCCCTCTCCCCCTCACCGCCCCCTGTGCCCCCACCGTGGTCCTTTTCGCCCTTCGCCCCTCGCCACTCGCCACTCTTTCATCGCACGGTCATGCACGCGTTCCCTTTGGCGGTACATCAAACGGCCGATTTCTTTTACCCCGGTGTTTTCCCGCCAGGGTGGCGGGCGGTGTCACGAGCAGCGAAAAGCGACCCTGCGTATGCGTCGATGTGTGTACACGCATGTTTTCATCTGTTTTTTTCTTCCCTTCTTTCTCGCATCCCTCGAATCTTACACGCCTTCCGGCGAAGACACCGTCGCGTGGCGGAGTTGAGAGATCGATTCGAGATCGGGAGGAGACAAATTAGCAATTACGATATAGTCTGCATAATTTTGTTCACCAAGAAAATATTTATCGTGATTTTTAAGGACACCTGTACTCGACTGATATTTAAATTTAATTTCCTCGAAAAGAATTTTCATCTTATTTCCAGCCATGGAATCGACCTGATCTAATTTGTTTATCGATACCTTACCGATAATCGTATCGTTAAATGCACATCTACGGCAGAAGCGCGGACAGCGAGCAGCGATCGATTTCCCTCGATTTTTAAGATTACCCGACCGGTCGCGGCTGTCCGAGCCGCAGACTTGTAAGGTATTCGTTAATCGGGTTTCCCGACTCATACACGGGGTATTATTTTGTATTCCGGTAGAGTAGAAGGGATACAATCAAATATGGTAACTGTTGCGAGCGTTCAACCGCACGCGGACCCCGGGGGCCGGATTATCTCCGCGTTGCTGCAGGGTTGCTGCCGTTTATAGGATAACCCGTGTCAGGAGGGTTGTTTCTCCGTTTCTCTCTGTTCCGTCGGCCACCTCGCCTCTCTCCCCTTTCGCCTCTGCCTGCTAGTACGTCTCTCTCACTCGCGTTCGTCTTTCGAAATTTTCTCTGTCCCGTGCACGCTCGGCTAGGCCGATAGCAACCGGCTCGAGAGACGGAAGACGCCTCGGGCCAATCAGAAACGACAACTGGCACCCCATCTCGAAAAGCAGAGCGAAAGCAGATTACGGCACAATCATCGCACCAATTCTAGGCTCCTGTTCGCCTCCGAGCAGCCTGTTTCAAACCCGTACCATCGAAATCTGCTTTCGAAAATCGCTCAACATCCAGCGTCGTCGACGAAGCCGCGACGTCAACGATACGAGATTTTTCTAATCGATGAAACAAGAAAAAAAATGTACAGGGTGATCCACCTAAACGTAGTCACCTAAATATCCTCTTTATTTGTGAGGACTGTGGATCTTTATGTAAAGTAAATTGAATGTTATTTCTTCACTTGATGATTTAAATAGAGGAGAAATCATATGTTACAAAAATAATTTTCAAGTGAAAATAGTTTAATAAAGTTTCTTGACACGTTCTATTTGTCTGAATAAGGTTTTTTTTAAAAAATTCACGGATCGTTTAAAGAACCGAAGCTCTCGAAAACATTTATTCTTCGCTTTCACGCCTTTTCGAATCGCGTGCTTTCGATTGTGTCGCGACTGTAGGAACACTCTGTACAGGATAATAGTCACGAGAAGAAGAAGAAGAAGAAGAAGAAGAAGAAGAAGAAGAAGAAGAAGAAGAGGAAGAGCGTAGAATCGCTTCTACGCGATAGGAGCTATCAAAGTGTTAATGTTCTGATCGTGGTGCATCGGATATACGTTCGCCATCGTCGCCATCGTCGACGTCGTCGGTATCAGTGGGGGGGTGTCTGGTGAGACTGATCCACAATGCATCCCTGAGTTGCATTGTGCCGTTGCACGAGACGAGACGAGAGACGAGACGGGACGAGAGACGAGTCGGTACGGGACGCAGCGGCATGTAGAGAAGAATTCTATGAGAGGGTGGCGAGAAAGGAGAGGACGCGAATAAAGGAAGAGGAGAGAGCGACAGCAGAAACGAACAAGAGAGGCCAAGAAAGAAAGGAGACAAGGGTGCAAAGAGACTCCGTACTGATCGAAACGAAAGGGGTTCGGGTCGTAAGGCTATTGTTTTTTCACCTCTCGGGTCCCGTGCTGCGCCGTTTAGACGTGGAACATCGTCGCAGGAGGAGAAAAGAGGACACGAGTCCTGAATGCCATCCCGAAATCTCGATATACATACATACCTGACAACGCGTATTCGATCAGGAAAATAAACACTGAACGAATCCGTGACCAATGGAGCCACGACTATACTCATTCTCCAATCTACCTCGCGACTTCGCTGGACGTCGCGCGCTTTCTTCGATATCATTGTTTACGCAACGTAAAAGCAGTTCTTTCAATTTGCCTGTACTAATTCTCCAATCCATTTCGCGATCCTTTCTTCGACATCTCGGACGTCCCACGAATCTCGCCGCGGCGCGACGGTAGATCGGTTACTCAAAGTAAAAGCATCGCGGAGCCGAGGAATCTCGTTGTCGAAGCAGTTCTTTCAATTTCCCGTTGTCACCCCGGACTGCATTCGCAACTTTGCTCGCGCTGCGCCCGTTTACGTCCCCTGCGATTTCGTTGTTTCGGTGGTCGTGTACCGGTTATCGTGGCAGCCGTGGCTGTCGTCGCCGCTCTGCCTCCATCATGGCTGTCGTCGAAGGTGTATAGAGAACACTCTCCGCACCGCTCCGCGGTATGCTCGTTGATCTCTGGCTGAGATACAGAGGTAAAACAATATAATGGCCGCCCGGTGCGCTCTCTGCTACGAGACCCAGGGTGTACTGAGAGCATTATCGTCGACCTCTTTATCTCCTGCACCCAATCTCCCTACGCTTTTCTTCCTTCCTTTTTTTCTGATTTCTCCTCTCCTTTTCCCGTGGTTTTGTTCCTATCCCTCCTTCTCCCTCTCTCTCTCGCGCGCGCTCTTCGCGTCCGCTGCTTCTACTTCTTCTTCTGGAACTCTTTCTCTCTTTCGCTCTCGGCCTCTGTCTCTCATCTTGTTCTTGCCGTCTCCCTCTGTCCCAGTAGGTACGCGCCATTGCAACCATGCGAAACCTTTTATCGTCTACGAGGACAATACCGAACCTCTGTGGCTGTTCTCGTTGTTGTCGTCGAGTACGGTATCCTCCTCGTCATTCTCCATGGTTGTTGTTCTTGTTGCACCACGCGACCGTCGACGTGGATCCTCTCGACACGGAAACACGCGATCCGCATATTAATGGCTCTCCGATACCTTTTGTGGTAACATCTCTCCTCCTGCCGCCGCGCCCCACGGATCCTTTTCCGCCGACGGAAAAGGAAAAGTTTTTAGAGAGAAATTCACCGGTTTGTGTCCCCTCGTTTTGTTCGCCTTTCCTTTTTTTTTATTGTTCCTGGAGAGCGGGCGCGCGCGTGGGCTGGAAATTTTGGAGGTTAAATCGCGCGCCTCCGATGTTACCTTCCAGCCCGCGACCGGCTGCTGCTCTTTCTCTTTTTCTCGAGCGTTTTAGACATTCTCAACTTTACTACGCCGACACGTTTCGCCTCTGGTTACACGCAGGATGTTGTTCCCCATGCTGCAAATTCGGTTGCGGTCGAAACGAGATCGAAATCTCGTCTATGAACAATGTTCCTGAATACATACCACGTAGGAACACTCTTTTGCCAATCAAACTCAACCTTTTACAAACAAAGTATTTGTTGGAACACCAGTATGTTAAAGTAGTACTAATCGCGACATCTCTATACAAATTATTGCAAGTTGTTTGGTTCGTGTGTCCTAAATGTTATGGTGGCACTCGGCCCCCTTATATGTGTGTGCGTGCATGCGTGCCTAAACCGCGGTACGCGTGTGTCGCTGTTCGCGAGTCTACATCCTTCTTGTATCAAACCTTGTACAGTAAAGACGTATAAAAGTATATTCCTAAATTTGTAAGTCCAACAGTATTTTTAATTAAGTTTCCGTAATGTAAAGTAATCGTTAATAAATTCAAGGTTGGTTTATTGCAAAGAACAAATACTTATTTCAACGTAATTACCAGTTGGTTTGTGAAATGTATGAAAACTGCGTGTAGCCAGTTGCTGATGAATCAATTTTTAAAAGGAAAGTACACATGTATTTGGTTAGGGAAAGGGTGAAAGAGACTTGCAGAAGGGTGAATTAGACTTGCAGAAGGGTGAATTTCGCGTGCAAAACCTATATTTACCAAGTTTTCCTTAACACGGAACGTGTTGCGTTCCGGATCGTTCTTAGCCGAGAGAGAAACTCTATGCATTGGATTCGCAGGTCAGTGAGTTGTCGCGTCGAGTCATTCAAACCGGTGTCACTACCGCTCGATTTATCGTGTTCGTCAATCTTGGAAGACTGACCTCCCGCCGCGGCTCGGGTTACCATCCACATCCACATCCATGCCGCGCGGCGGCGACGACGACGACGTCTTGTGTTAGAGCACCCCCGCACCTCAACGTCCCCGCCCTCGCTGTCGCCCTCACCCTCACCCTCTCGCCACGTTATCCTGCAACAACGCTGTGCACTCCTTTGTCTTCCGTTTTATTCTCGTCCACGCCGATGAACGGCCGACGTCGATGAATATCTACGCCACCGAGCAAACGATAAAAACTCGGCCATTTCGTGATCACACATGGCCTCGACCGCAACTCGTAGCTCGTGCACGTTTTCTCGTGCCTCGGTCACCGGTCACCAGTTGTTCTACCGGCGCACGTACTTGCGAATTCGGATAGAAATCAGAACCACGGAAACAGTACACCTCTGTCAGGTCGCCTGGAAAGCCTCGCGCAATCGCGTTACATTCATTCCTCTGCAATTTTCTTTCGTCCTCCACTCGTCCATCCAACGAATCCATTCGAGCACGCCTACGATTAAACGAATGCAACTTTCCGTGGAAATTCGAGGTTAAACTTTCACTCAGCCGACATTTTTTACTTTTATCAATGTAGCGTTGTACGTTAAATAATTAATTATATATCGATCGTAATTTATCTTTAAGATTATGAATTTTTATTTATCTTTATATAGGACGAAACACCTCCTTTCTTTTCCTCTTATTAAACATTTTTAATAGCAAACGTGATTCTTGAAAATGGTAGTGTTGTACTCCTATGATTCTTTGTCACCACAATGTTCACATCTTTTGAAAATCATCTTTTTCTTCTAGTCTTCAGCCAGATCTTGTGTAAGCCAGAATGTTGTACAGTTCCTAGCTCAAAAATAAAATTATTGTTACCGCAACACACTGCATATGTAGAATCATCTACCATTCATCAAAACACCTCAACCTTTTTTCTGACAGATGTGTAAGATAAATTATGTTACTAACCTGTCGAACTTGGATTTCTCGCACTAGAATTTCCAGTTTCATCATTTCCTCGAATTGCGTAACATCACATTGAGAAAAGTTGAAATTTTCGGTGCCGGAGCAAAAGTCCGCGGATATCGTTCACCGTAGGAAGGATCGCAAGTTTGTTATCGGTCGCGAGCGAGTCCTCGTTAAAACTGTCAAGTCGACACGTAGCATAACACTCCGAAGTCGATATGTAGCATAACGGCGGATGATCGTGCAAAACGCATCAGCGAGCTTTTGCGGTGAGCCATGCGCGTGGAAGCTCTGCGGTCTTCCGCAGAGAGAAAAGTTACCGTATATATTGTGTGTCGGCCGTTATTCAACGCGCAATCGAGAGAAATAACAAACGCCCGTTCGCTTGTAGGTCCTCTTATTCTCTCTCTCTCTTTCTCTGGTCTTTCTCTTCGGCCGGTTTTGCAATTCTTGTACGTGCCGCGCGCAAATCATCCCGACTCGCCCCGGCCGGGCCCCCACCAGCTATTACGAATTCCCGACCGCGTCCAGAAATCGGTGGTCGAGGAAAAATTCTTTCATTCGAACTAGTTGGAAAACACACGGCGGAATTCGGAGATGAAATTCCGCGGCCGCTGCAGATACGTGATCTGATGCACCGATGTTTCGCTCGCTGCCCAGACTCTCTGCCCTGCCGACCTCTCGCGACCCACCGGATTCTACGTAACCGCGTTCCACCAAACATACTACGCTCTCCCGTATCTTCGACGTACTTTCCATCCTCGATTAGAGTATCCGCTAAACGGAAATGAAACTCGCTCTTTCGGAATTGAAAAACATTCGCAAAGCCTCTCGGCAGCACGCACTGATATTCGTTCCGCTGTTTTCCAGGCTGGACACTGGACTGCAGACGTTTATGCATTTGTAGGAAAATTAACTAGATGAAATTCGGAATTGTTGAAAAATTTTTTAAACTGAGGACGTTAATATGTGATCTCTATTAACCCTCGTCCGTCCTTCATTTCACCAACTGAATCTGTCCCTCGGTGTCAAATTGACACAGTCACACGAAATATAACAAAATTACAATGTTTTTTTAGTCAAATTGATGAGTTAATATTTACATCTTAAGTTTTTCGGTTATGTGTTCCGCATTAGATAAATAAAAGTCACACGAACTTTCGAGAAAATTTACCTACAAATAAAATTGTGCTCATACAGAGCACATACAGAGCGCCAAAAGTTATAAATTTGGAGTGCGGTTGTTGGGTTCCTATTGTGCGTGCATGGGAAACCTATTTTCCTTGCACGCACAGCAGGGACACCCGTCAACCTGCGCTTGAATTTGATTACATTTGGCTGTATGAGTGGAGCCTAACAGAACAGTACAACTTATTTCGGCAAAACTTTATTGAATTTACACGAGGGACGGATGCGGGTTAAAACCATTAAGGGAAGATTCTTTGATTCAGTTTCTGTTGATTCATTTTCAGCACCGTGTCTTCAAAAAGACTCTGCGTAGACAAACCTAAAATATCACCATGAACAGCTAATTCGGAACTTACTGCCGCAAGAATATCCGTTCTGAGTGAATGTCTGAAGGAAAAGCGTGTATTACAAATTTTCGTGTCGGTTGTGGAAGGAGAGTGGTCGTTTAACCGTTCTTCTCGCGCGAGGAACGAGCATATTTAAGGGCGACTGGAAAGAAAATAATTATGGAAGTACGCATAATAGTCTGGAACATTCCTCTCCTAATTGTCTGAGGAACGATCAATCTTCCGGACTGTCTCGGTGGTACACGTTCTCGGTCTCAACGGAACGGCGAAGACGACAATAAAGATCTATCCGTCTTCGTTCGCCTCTCTCGAACTCTTTTTGACACGTCTGAGGCTTTAGCGTCGGCTAGGCCATGCTCAATCGAGGGAAGCGCGTGAGAGGGTGACAAAGTGTCTCCGCCGCGAACGGGATAAGAAGCAGAAGAAGGGGGATGGTGTTTGGCAGCGGAGATCTCTTTCCTTACCCGCCGTGCCGTACCGTTTTCTTCGTGGCTCGAGGAGGGTAGGTAGTAGGTATATCGGCTCGGGACGAGGCTGATCTGCCTCGTAACGCCAATCGATACACGGCCGCAACTCGGCAACTTTGAGACGCAAACCAGTCTGGGCTTGTGTTTCATTAAAAAAAACGAGACTTCAAAGACTCCGTCGATGTACAATATATTCGACTCGCGCGAGGTCCCGTTTACCAAACCCGCAAAACTGTTAAAATAAATTAATTCAATGTAATTCTTACGATATTGTGAAAAATGAACCGGTAGGTAGCTACAGAACATTATCTATATAATAAAAATGAAATGCTGTTCGTTGGTCACGACATCACGTGAGAACGGCTAGACCGATTTGGCTAATTTTTTAAAAATGTTCGTTGTAGTCCGAATTAAGTTTTTAAAGTAAAAAAGATTGGAATAGTTGCCCGGAGACATGATAATTCGGGAAAAAATGAAAGTGCTTTTTTCTTTGTGGTTTTTCTATAAACTCAAGACCATAACTCACGATTCGAACGACGAATATGCTTAATTCTGTTTTTTGTTTTGTTCGTTACGATCTTGAAAAAAATTCAACAGAATTATGAAGGAAAGTCGGAAAATTCAAGTAGAGTAGCTTGACATTAATGAATACAATGATCACTCAGAAATACGTTTTTTTCTCATTTTTACTTTGAAATTAATTATAACTTTAAATTGCCAATAGCTTTTCACAAATTCACAAAATGATCACAAACAAATTTATTGAAATTTGGACAAGACAACGTCTGTCCTCTAAGTGAAAAATATAAAAAAGTGAGTTTACCAGTTATTACAAGACTACGGATTTTAATGCAAAATAAAACATGTTCGTATCGATTACAAGACGCACGAGCCAATTTGCTTTCTTCTTTTAATTGTCTTGTTAAACTAAAACGAGTACACTGATGTCCTCAAATTGTGCGGTCCCATTTTTCTCATAAACGCATCAAATCGGCGGTGTACCCGAAAACCGAAGCGAGAGCGGGGTGGTGGAGGTATTTTATCATTTCCGTGGAGAATTCGTTGACAGCACCCTCCGATTTCGAGGGGGTATTTGATCTCCACTCGGAAAAATTCGCTCGCGGTCGAACACGCGGAAGCAAGCAACTCTTTCGAGAAACAAACTCACCGACGCTCTTTTAGGCAACGTTCACACAGCGCCGAGCCAGCCAACCCCTACGGCCGTCGCGTACACATCGCGGAGGAAGGGGGGATGAATATAACGTGACTCGTGTATGAATAATGCCAAGTACGTGTTACGTGTATAAAGAGAGCCGCGTGAGATCCGCTTGGTAAAAGGCACTCCGCGCGACTTCCGCGTTTCGAGGCGCGTAGGCGGGGTTGGAAAAAGAAGCCAGAGTTTAAGGGGAGTCGTCAACAACCCCTTAGAATTTTTTTCCCTTGCATTCCGAGGATCTCCAACTCTTCTGCTTTTACTGGTCCGCGACGGCGCACGTGGTCGATCGTGTTCCTCCTTTCGTCGAGCGTTTTAAAACCGCTTCGGATTCGTGGTTTTCCACGGACGTTGAGAATCGTTTTAAATGTCGTAACTTTCGATAGGGGTTGTTCCGCAGCATCCGCCGCGCTATCAATTACATAACTCTCATCGTTGTTACACAGATCGATCACCGAAGGCATCACGTAATGTTATACAATCGGCGGCCCATGTTCATCGCGCTACAGACGATTGAATTATGATCGTCACGCGCGGAATATCAGACGACTTTGCTCATCGGCTGACCTAATATTCCCGATTTGCTTTTCGACGTGCAAACATGCCAGCCGATCCTTTATTTACGTCTCCGTCGCCGAAGCGGAATTCCCAGGTCTGTCCAACGTTTCGTTAACCGATTCACGATCGTCGGCCTTTAAAATCTTTGATTTACTACAGTTAAATTTTTATCAATCACTCGGATACAGATATAATGGTGTAAAAACCATACGACTGCTGATGTTTAACAATATCATTGGAATTAATTTAGCGGCGCAACGGTTCGATCAAATTCTACAACTCAAACGTGTCGATTCGGATTTGAATCTGATTGCTTGAGGCCACGTTTTGCTATTCAAATGTTTAATAGTTCTCGGGAAAAGAAAAGTGGTGTTTCGTCCTAGACCCGCTAGAGGACTCATCAGTAAGGCTATCTAGCGGGCCCTGCTTTAGACACGGTATGTTCGAAGGCGTTTGAGGTACGTAATTTATACTGATTGGTGACATCTCAGTAACTCGAGATGTTCCTCAAACTCCTTAAAAAATCCCGTGTCTAAGGCAGGGCCCGCTGATAGCCTTACTGATGAGTCCTTTAACGGGTCTAGGACCAAAACACCCCACTTTTCTTTTCCCGAGAACTATTTAACATTTGAATAGCAAAACGTAGCCTCAAGCACTCAAGATTCAAATCCGAATCGACACGTTTGAGTATGCTTACAAATATTGCTAGAGAATTTGATCGAACCGTTGCGCCGCTAAATTAATTCCAATTATCTTAATATTACGATCGACATAAAATTACTTATTTAACAATATCGATCGTAAAAATTGCTGGCGGAGAGGAGGCGCGAGAAAGTTTCGGCAGAAGAAAAACCAAAGTATCTCTGTCTCGTTTTGTTTCGTTTTGTCTCCGTTCTCCCGTCTCTCGTCTTGTTTTGTTTCTGCCGTTCCCCGTGCCCTCATCGCCATATTAATTCGGCGATATTAATCAAGCAGCGAGGTCTTAGGTACAAAAGCGCACCGTCGCGAGCGCAGTAGGAACCTTATTGTTTTGGTACCCTCCAGTTCAATATCGACGTGGCCTGTGACGCAATGCGTATACTCTCGGTGCACATCGTACACTAGCATGCCCGCGGTCGTGCGCGTGGATTCTGAAAACTATGAGGGATATATGCAGACGGAAGGATCACAAAGGCTTTTCTCGTCGCAAGGCCGGAGCAGAACGGAGCAGAGCGGAGCGGAACACGCGGAGAGCAAGTAAGCGAGCGAGAGCAGGTGCCGACTTCGAAAGAGTCAAAAAGAGTTCGACGTGCTTGTCGACGGGGGATCCTCAATCACTACCGTTTCTACGGGTACCCACGTCTGTGTACCATACGTGGGAGCGACCGCCTTTCTTTCTCTCCTTCCTTCTCCTTTTCTCTCCTCATTGTTTCACCTTCTATCGCCTGGCACCGCGTGGGATTATTGACGAGACCTGCCCTAGACGAATCGTACAAATACTTTCGCGGTACGAATCCAGGGTTCAATCTCCGCTTCGCTATCCGCGCAAGAACGTCTCTCTCTCTCTCTTTTTTTGGATGTTCCACATGTTTTGGACAGTAGTTCAACTAAGGGGTAATTTAACCCCTTGCCCTACAATTTATTTTACGGTTTCAATGATCAGAACTTTTTTGTAGATCGTGATTTCTTTAAAAAAAAAGTGAAAAAAGTTATATCTATTGTATGCCTATATGTTCTCCGATAGCTACGCAAAATCAAAACAGAATTTTATTTCGGTTGTAGGAAATTATTGACATACATTTGTATTAGAGAATCTGTTCAGAATCTTCATCGCGAGTCAGGCACGATATCGTAATGTAAGGTAATGCTCCTCTTGGTACATCAGAAGAATCATTGGAAAGCCTATCGTAATAGATTTATACAATACATATAATAAATTGTGCGTCGCGTAAATGGATTTCTGCTCGACATCTGCCTCCGAGACCGATCTCGACGAAAGGTAATACTACTCGAAGACAGACAAGTCCAGTGAATAGAGGGCAAAGTCAGGTGGGAATTTCGGAGTCATGAGAACGAGCGTTGACCACCCGCAAACAGGCAGCGAAGACTAAAGCGCGGATAAATGAGACGGGGAATATAGAAGCATAGGGCGAGGAATCTCGCGTTTGCCCTGCTAAGTCGATCCCTTTGCCGGAATCTCCGACGGGGGTTACGGTTTCTCCGGCTGGTTTGTATAGCCTCCTGTCCAAGGAAAAGGGTAGCCGCGCCGCGGGCACCAGTTTCTGGCTGTTCTCGATCGTTTGTCTCGCCTCCGCGAGGGCTCGGATCGAGAAACAAGAAAATAGCGGGAGGCCCCCGCGGTGCCTGTGGGAACGCGGCCAAACCAATATCTTTCTCAGACCGGAGAAATAAAAATTCCTTACGCCTCTGACCGCGCGATATACTCGTAAATCATTTTTCCCGACCATTTCGGGAACACTGGTTACTATTAGATTGCCGGCGAATAAATCCTTCGTCGCCGAGCATCAGACTGCGGATCTTTATGCAATATATTAAACCGTTGCATAGGAAATGTCCGATTTCGAACAGTAACGTTAAACAACCGCAACTATTTCTTATTGATCAATGAAATTGAATTTTTTGCACAAGATTGTCATCTCTATTTTGTAGTTATTTTTACTATCAACGAATAAGTGGATCTTTATGCACGATAAAAATATCTTGCACTAATTATAAGTGACTATAAACAGTTTATTCCTACTCGAATAATTTCAACAAGCTGAGAAAAATATATTAGCACGATTCTCAATCATTGCAACCCTTTAACTGGTCCAAATTGCACCCACTAATTTTTGCCATAAATGCATGAAGGTTCGCTATCTTTCCGCGACACTCGTCCGAATGTAATTTTATGATTTCTTGATTCCTGCGACAGTCCAATGATCTCGGACCCCCTTTGTTTAGACACGAAGGAAATTGCAATAGTAATCGCGTCTTTTATCCCGACGATCATCTCCGGCCACCGGATGTTTGCGTGTCGAGTTTCACGGTAAAACACTGTTGTTCCCGATTCCTGATGCAAGGGTAGATTTATCTGATTGGACGAAGCCGTTGACAATGCAGCTGCAGTGCCGTCTTTGGCTTCGTTTCAGGGCTGATAGAACGAAACGATTAATCTGTCGACAACACCGTTCTCGGGAGTATAATGTTACGCCCGTGCATAATTCTTATTTCGTTTATGAATTTTCATAACTCTCTCGCGCGCGAACTGACTCGGAGGGGAGGAAAGAATATCGCGATTGTTTCAACGAAATCGGGTTCGTCTCTACCGGATGGAAATGATTGTTACCCTTCGTGGGAGTCGGAACAGAGTGAATCTCGTTGAAAAATATATCCGGCAAAGTTGTTTGACCCTCGCACGGTCAATTTGCGCGGGTAATCGACGACGCCTAGGTTGTTTGAAAATATAAAAATAATCGACCACCGGAAGAAACGCGGTTATTTAAAACCAGCGCGGTCCGCGGTGGCATTGCTAAATGTCAGACACTTTCCCTCGCGCTTTTATTCCCCCCCTCCCTCTAAAAATAAACCATACCGTCGGACAAAAACAAGGAACTCGTTAGAAAACGAGGGAGAGAGACAGGCGGGTGGAAAATGTGGTGGAGGTAACTTCCGGAAAAATTAATATCCCGTGGGCAGGTTGATGCGCCGGCTGCCGGCTGGTTGGCTCAAGTGCAGACGTCCATGTCACCGAGATCCGAACGATGCGATGGAGAAAGATAGAAACTTTCTTTCCCTCCGAAAGGATAATATCACAATGAAATACCGCGCCCAAATCCTATACCCGCGCTATACCCTTATTTTATTCCGCGCATTAACGCGTTCCCGAGCCGTTTCTGCTCCGCAATTAAACAAACTTGTGCGCTTTGTTCTATACTGCATTTTTTATAATGCCTCCCTCTTTTGCTGGAAATACATTCAACGGTGTTAAACTTGTGAAATACCGAGTGTTTCATAATTTATGGTGCGAAATTGCATAAGAGTCTTCGTTTTCAAGAAAATGAAATTTAAATTAAACACCCGGTAGATGTTTTTGGCGAATCATATAAATATGTCGGTGTGGCTTGAATGTATAGTTTAAATCTCTAAACGGTAAAATAACGTGGAGAACGTTGTCGTCGGCTTTGGAACGTTGATCGAGGGAAAAGGATGGACCGAAGAAACTCTGGAGGAATCGGAGAGAATGGCTGAACGGGGTTTGGAAACAACCGCAGCTCTCTTAGCAACTGGCCCGGTCTTAAGATCGGTAGAGTTTAATTGGTCTTGACCACTTGACCGGAGTAATTGGCCAATTTGAAATTTGATTTGAACCTACGGGCTCGGGCGTCTTCAAGGTACTTAGGCGTCGTCGGAATACCTTTGTTCCCGACCGATCGGCCCCACTTTGGGTTCGCAAAAGTTTGGGGATTTCGCGAGGCTGTGTGCTCGGTTCGTTCCCTCATTGTGATTACACTAGAAACAATCCGTTCGCAGAGAAAGAGAGAGAGAGAATTTTCTTTTAACGAGATTTAGCCAATTTTCCACGCTGGTCTCGGTCAGCCCGTTTCATTCTTCTTTTAGTCATAGTCGATATTTCTTTAGCCTCGGCGCGTTATCGTTGCCGGACGAACGAGAAACAAGTTCCAGCGATTTTATCCGACTAAAAAGGAAGAAATTGGCCGCGGTGGTTGCGGAATATGATGAAAAGCGACCAGCCCGGAGAAAGGGAGAACATTTTGGTGGGTTGGAACGTGGTGGTAGAATTCGAGGAGGATCCTGACGAGGGATTGGTTGTGTCGGAGTGAACTTATGAAACGGCCAACCCCGGTAGAGTCGAGGGAGATATTAAATTTCTGGAATTTTGCGGTTAGGCGCGTCTACATGCCGACGGTTCTCTCACCAACACACCCGTGCCTATGGCTTCGTCCACGTGCCGCGGCTAACAATATTCTTTCATGGGATTTCTTCCATTACATTTTCGATGCGGTGATTCGATGCGAACACGCACACACGCGTCTCCGCGTACAAACACAACGGTTTCCTTCTCGTTACGGTTCAACTTGTTAGTCGAGGAAGCTTGACGATATCGAATTACCACTCCTAAAATACCGATCATTTTCGACACGATCCAATTCGAACTTGAATTTCTTTCAAATCCTAGGACATCCTGAAAAATTAGCTGAATCTTCCGAGCACAAAACATGGAAAGTTACAGATCGAATTTACTTCAACTTTGTACGTTTTCTTCTGTTTACTTGTTCTTAATTGAAGAAGTCACATACTCGATAATTGTAGAATAGAAATGTTAGGTGTTCAGAATTAGGAATCCTACCGAGCACAAAATATGAAAACTAAAAGATATTCGATCTTCCAGTTTCAAGTAAATTCATTACTTAAACTGTGTATGCTGCTAGAACACGTGCTTGACAGAAGAAGTGAACTCTCAACAACTGTGGACTAGAAATGACAGGTTCAGTCTTGAAACGAGTGTCTAGTATTTTTGCCACGCGTTAATTGAAACTTCGTGCGGAACGGATCGTGAATACGAAAGATCTGTGCTGTAACAGGTCCTCGGTAAAGACAGTCGGTGCTCAATGATAATGGTTTTATTGTTGCTTCATCCTTAACCTACATAATCGACAGAACTCGTGGTAACCGTACCACATTTTTACACCGATCTTCTACGGATTAGGCCTGGTTGTCCCAGGTCGTCGTCAAGACAAAAACATTCTACATAAATTACATAAATACACGGCCGTTAAAGAGAGGGTTTGTACAAGTTTACTGGACGGACAGAAGGAATCTGGACTCGCTGGCGGGCACTTGGTAATTAGTGGTGTAGGTAGTGTAAGAGGAGCTGACTGGGTTGGCGGACAGCGGAATCACAGCGGCGGGATTGTCGTATTGGTATTGCACTTGGGTGGCGACCGGCTTGATCTCGAGTTTTTGCGGTTTCGATTCGATGGGGGCAGCTGCGACCGGAGCGACCGGAGCGACGGACACTTGTAGTTCAGCAGGCAGGATCTGAAGTTTTTGGAGAGGAGCGTAAGCGTAGATTGGACCACGAAGAGGCTCTACGTTCTCGGCACGGATCTTGGCGAAGTACTTCATGGCCTCGACGTTTTGACGGCTGACGTACTGCACGCGTTGGAGACGTCCGTCGGGAAGAGCGAGGTAGTACTGTCCGGACTGCTGGGGCTGTTGTTCGTCAACTTCTTCGTCTTCGAGCTCGTTCACGGAGTTTACGGGCTCGGACTGCCAACATTTCATTCGACGATTGAATTAAGGGAAGAATTTCATCATTTCTTACCACTAGAGACGTCCTCTTGGGAGCAATCCGCGAGCACCCTATCCTCTAGTTCGTTAAACGATCGTAGATAAAGAGCCCCTCTCTGTCCCGAGGGGACATCGACGATCTCACTTGATTGTAGATCATGATTATGTAGGGCTTTTTATGAAAGTTGCTTATTATATGTGCGGGTTGCTCGGTTTACAGTCAGCGGGGTACTGTCTTCTGATTGTTAGCGTGTCTTGTCCTCAATATCTTGGCAAGAGCCACAGATTATAAATTATTAGAGCCCGTTCAGACATGTCGGAAACCGCGTGTGAACGAACACGAAGACGCTAATGTGTAAATAATATATATTATAAACTATTACAACCATGATCTTCCTCGCGGCCACCGGTGATTAGGAACTTAATTGGACGTGGCGACCGCGGAAGAAAGGGCGTGCGATTAAGACATCGTTCGATTTTTCAAACCAGCCGAGGATAGGTCGCCGCGCGTACGATCCCGAGGCCACGAATCACGGCTGACTGCATCGCGGATTGTGTCACGCCGACTTCGAATTTGGTAGGGGCACACGCGTGCCTGAACAGCGATCGAAAGCAAACGAAGACTCGAATACTAATGTCGTTAAGACGGCCGAATAAGAACAACGAGAGAACGAGGAGGAGAGAAAAGACCCTTTGGTCCTGCAGGTTCGTCACGTTCCCTTTACCTTTCTTGCTCGAGCAAACAATCGTTGGTTTCGCTTAGACCGCTTCTTCTTTCGAAATAATGCGTTTTGCAAAATTTTACTCACCTCAGACTCGGTGACGCTGGAAACGGTGGTGACGTCTTCCTGTTCGGTGGTGACTTCTTCCTGTTCGGTGGTGGTAGCTTCTTGCGGGGCTCCGTACTGTGTCTGAGGAACTGCTGGTGCTCCGTACTGGGTCTGAGGCTCGGCAGGAGCTCCGTATTGCTGTTGAGGAGCTGCCGGAGCGCCATATTGTCTTTGAGAGGTGGCCGGACCGCCATATTGCTTCTTAGGAGCTGCGGGTGCTCCGTATTGCTGTTGAGGAGCGGCAGGAGCTCCGTATTGCTGTTGAGGAGCGTCAGGAGCTCCGTACTGTTGCTGAGGAGCAGCAGGAGCTCCGTACTGTTGCTGAGGAGCCGCCGGTGCTCCATATTGCCTCTGAGGGAGATTGAAAGCTGGTCCAGCAGGCCTCCAATCGGATGCTGGGTATGGAGCATCTGCCCCAGAGGTTTCCTCTTGTTGTCTAGCGAAGTAGTATTGTCTTTGTTGTTGACGGTACCTCGGTGGTTCCGCGACCGCCACAGCGAGAAGAGCGAAAGCGATGAAGATCTGGAATGTTAAAAAAATTAGTCGAACAATTTCTACCGGTGTATATCGATTCGAAACGTTTGCAAACCGCTACCTTCATTGTAGTTGTAGTATGTTACTTGGTTTGTCTTTTCGAGTTGACTGATTTCCGATGGCACCGCCGCTGGATTATATACACCGAGACTCGTATGCGGTCTGCATCTTTAAGAAGATCCATGCCGGCTCGCGCCGGCCGTCGCGCAGGCCGCCGAGTGACATTGACCTCCTAAAACACCGATGAATCCTCGATGATTGTTGGCTCATCATCCGGTCGTGTTTTACCTTCGGTCTTTTCGATGCTTCGGTGCGCGTTCTGGATAGAAAAGTATCAAAACTATAGAAAGTATGTATATGCGAAAATGTACAAAGTCTAGAAAAATGTACAGCAACTAGAAATGCCGTGTAAAATCTCTAATCGTGATTTATCCCAGTGATCGTCTTACAAATCTAATAAATTTGATAAAAATGCAATGTGACTCAGAATTTTGTCAGTTTCGCTAAGAAGACAGCAATGTACTGTAGCAATTCTAACTGAAAGTGAAAACTGCCGAGCTGCTGTCAGCCTGTCCAGCCTCTTCAGGGTTTCGATGTAACTATTTGAATTTTGTAGGAAATAAGAAGCATTCGTTCCGAGTCATAAAATATTATTATCACGAAGAGTACCAAGGGCAGATTCTCCATAAGCGAGCTGAGGTCGCGTCAAATTTCTAAGTCTCTTATTAACATTCCACGTCTCGTCATCTGAATCAGCGAGAAACTTGTCATCCTTTGTCCATGGCCGATTCTCCTTGATCGGCCGACGACCGATTACGTCGATCGTGCCCGATCGCCGAGAGGATCCGTCGGTTATGCGGCGATTACGTCGACTTAATTTTAACTCTGACGGAAATAGGGGCGCCTGCGCGAGTCCGCATACTACGCGTTTTAATTGATTCGTTGCACGCAGCACGCTGCGTGACTATGATTTTCGTGCTAATAAATTCAACTAAGGTCTCGATCCGAACGCTTTCTCGTAGCTGCGCTAATAATCGCTGACCTACGACCTGGTCAAGCTCGGTAAATCGAATCGACCATGGCTGTCTATAGTAAAAGGGCGTAGGTTCACTTCGTGAAATGTACAAGAAGGCATTTGCAGCTCCAAAAGAATCGGTTGGTGTAACAGACGTCCTTCTTCCACGTTTGAAAAATGATTTCATTTAGATACTACGCTAGTCGATGCTCTCGCTGCTGCGTCGAGTAACGAATTCTTTTCACGTCCTCCTAGGCACCTACAGTCAAAGATAACTTTTTTCATTTTGGACTATACGATTTGAATTTTTTCGACAAGTTCGAGCAATTAGTGCACTGCACAATGTGAAAAGAAATTTTAGCAACGTTCACTGTATACAATTACGTGTTTCATCGAGCCGCGATCATATTCCGGGTTCCAGAAAAATTCTGCAAAACAATGCGTTACGAACATGATCCCGTATTTCGCATTGCCGTAATAGTGTCGTCATTGCGAAGTAGGTTGCCGACGTTTCACCATGAAAACGTGGGAACCCGGCATAGAAAGATTTAACGTAAAATCAGCGGAAAGTTCGAATCGGTTGCCGTGACTCGCGGAATGTGGCAATGTCGAAGGGCGATCGTAAGAGAGACTAACTGGAAGAGAAGAGAGGCGAGTAGAGAGAAAGAGAGAGAGGGAGAGAGAGGGGGGAGAAGGGAAGAGAGGAGGATAGTAGAGAGTGGTTGGTAGGGGTTGGGTGGGATGGCCCGGGTAAAGCAAATTATTCACACTCAAACGACTCCATTTCAATATCGGACCGAGGCCCAGGGACAAAAGAAGGGCGAGATGCCTGTCTCCCTTCAGCTTTCGCTTTGCCAGTACCCACCACTCCGATACCTTTGGCTGCAGCCTGCAGGCTCGATTCTCCTCTTTTTTCGTTCCCCCCTTCCTCTGTCCCCGACTTTATTCCTGTCTCTTCTTCGCGCTTATTTTTCTTCGTTGCTCCGGCTCCACTCTCTCGCCATTCGCCCTTCGCCTCGCATGCTTCGCGACTCGAATCCGCAGAACACGGGTTTACCCGGCCACCGCGACGAGAAAATTGTTCGAGTTTTCGACGAGCTATGGAAAAATCATCGGCCGCATTCGATCTAATCGAATGCGCCTCGAAATTCCCGAACAAATTCTCTGCACACAGTTCCCAGCCGCTGTGGAACTAGACTTCTAGGTCCGAAGTAATCGGCGAAAGTCCTTTCGAGATTCGATATCGATTATCGAGAGATAAATCTCGGTGGATATCTCCGTTTCGAACATTGTAAAGAACGATTTATACTGTTGCGGAGGCTTCGCCGTTGTCTTGCCGGTGAACACATTATTCTAACAATGGCAAATATTTATTAATAGATCACACATTTGTCTACTATTAACTGTTGTGTATTTAATAAATATTTGCCATTGTTATGTTAATACTATCCGTACAGACCAGACAAATATTCTGCAATGCATTTGAATGGAAGAGTTTCTACCTAATTGTAGAGAGAAGAATATTTGTCTGGTCGGATACGGTTCCGTGTCTGTGCGGATAGTATAAATCGACTTTATGGGATCGCGTACGGTCGCCAACTTGTGCGCGTTGGCTCCGGAAGATAAAATGGCAGCGCGTTACGTCCAGCCGGTGCGCGGTTGTTCCAGTCCATGAAAAGAACAAAGAACGGGTGAAACCAAAGGTGTGGCGAAAAGCTACAAACCCGGGGTGTAAAAAGAAAGAGGAGAGAAAAAAAGGAGGAAAGTCGGAGAAAAGTCCGAGCTGCCTCGAGCCTCGTAATTGAATATATTTAAGCGCGGGAGGGACGTTTGTGCGGATTCTCGGCTTACAGGAACCCCATACCGACGCAACGTCTGCGCGTAAACTGGATTAATCGTCTATGAAGGGAGACTGTAACCCTGCCGCATTCGTTTGCAATCAGATCCCCATAGGGAATTCGAACCAACGCGCAACGCGTCGATCTGCCGTCGTTCTTCTCGTTATTATATTATATCGATCATGCTCTCAGGGGTGGATACGGATATACCTTCCCTCCTCCGATACACTCGCGAAATTTGGTTAAACTCTCATCGAGTTAGCCTTCTCGTTGTTTGGTCAATTGTTTTCGCTGTCTGCTCGTGCTTTAAATCGGATTCGCAAATTTATTTGATCGTTTATTCGTTGACAGGATTTTCCACGCAATTTTATCGATACAGCGAGTCCTCGACTTACGCCGATTCTTATAGGCGAATCAGAAAAGCAATTCCTAACTGTGAAATTCGTTGGTTGATTGCCGGAACGAAATAATTTGAATATTCTATTCAATTCTATAGGGAATATTTGTCTGGTCGGATAGCATGAATCGACCTGCACGCGTGCCGAATTCTTTGGGGGATCTGCTCGTGTAGAATAAGCTGTGCGATGTTTACACTGTTTAGAGCAACAATTAGTGAGACAAGAAACGAATAGGTGTCGTCCGATTGAGGAGGTGAAACACGTCGTTTGCTACTTGGCCGCGCCTGACGAGACTTTCAATGATCATTTCACCTTTTGATCGATGACACCGAGTCGGTCGAGCTAGAGCGACTCCTCGTTTTCCCCTCTCCGTGTCACGGTACAGTATGCAGACTAAATTCCCCATAAAAAAATCGGTTGTTTCGCAAGCGACCCCCTCGTTCAATGACGATTCGATAATTATCGATTCCAAGAACGTTCCTCGCGCCGATTTCGGTAACCCAGCACTCGAGGCGATCGTTTCGAAGCCGCTGGACCGTCGCCTCTCTCCGCTCGATACGCGGGATTTTATTTCGACAATGTTACCCCAGGGACGAATCACGGGGGTGTGTAACGATAGAGAAATTGTTTGGCTACCAGTTGCGCGCTCCCAAAAGGCTCGTTTTGCAAGTCGTAAACGAATTAGGGCCTTTCACCGGCTATTCATTCGCCAGGGAAGAGAGAGCCGAAATCACCCTTGGTCATTGATTTACATCGCGGTTAACAGGGTGAGCTGCAACCCCATTAGACCTGTTAATACAAATTGGTCGCGTTCGCGGTCAATTAATTTGCCGGTTTAGCCGCTTCCAGTCTCTGTTTCACTCGTTTCCCACTGATTACGATAATCTAATGTCCGATCGGCGTACATTTCGACGCGGACCTTATTCAGCTTGCGAATCGCCGCGGAAACGCAACAGAAGTCGACGAAATATCGCGATTGTTGGAATTTATTTCATAAGTAAGGAACAACATTGATGTTAGGAATCTTGACCTGCAGTCAAAATACAATGTATATTGATTACTAGACTGCGGATCTTTATGCATTTATGAAGAAACTCATAGTAACAGTTGTTCTAATGTAACAAAGTCATCAAAGGGATGAAATCAATTTGTACTTTTCTCCTGCTTCCCACAATCAAAGCAGAATATTTTTATTCTGCGTAAAGATCCGCAGTCTATTATCTTATCCAGTCGTTTAATTATCTAATTATAATTTGCTCGCGCACGGAACCGGCGGCATTCTTTTCGATCGGTATGCGTGTCTGTCCGAAAGTAGAAAGGCGACAGGCGCGTTATTAACACGAGCGACCGCGGTTGTTAACCACGGCGTCTCATATTCTTCGGGAACGATTCCGGGAGTTAATTTCTCTTTAACCAAGCGATTGTCTCGACTGTTGCACTAGCCGGCCGAACTATAACCGAACCAGTCTGTGAACTAGCGAAAACCAGGAGCGTAGGGTTGCCGAGATTGCGACAAAAGCCCCGAGGAAATGGAGGAGTGGAGAAACTCCGCTGCGTAAACGGAGCTTAACCGCACCTCGACGTGGCGTAAGTTGTGGAATAAGAGGAGGACGAGGAGGTTGAGAAGGTAGAGAAGGTAGAGAAGGTAGAGAAGGTTGAGGAGGCGGTTGAGGCGGAGGTGGAGCGGATAGGTAGGCAGAAGAGGAACACAGTAGCGGTAACAGGAGGAGGAAACAGAACTGGTTGAAGAGGAAGAGGAAGAGGAACAGGAAGAGGATGAGGAGAGGATGGCGGTGAAAAGGGGTTGCAGGGAAGGGCGGCTCGAACCGGCGGATGGGAGTCTCAAGGCGAAACTTGCAAAAGTACATCGCGACTCAAGAGGCCGGAAGTAATCGCGCGAGTTCTACGCCGCGCGTATCTACGTTATCATCGGCTGATTTCACGGCATTTAGTGCCTGCCGATGGCTCCGGCTGCACGGCCACCGGATCTTCGAATTAAGAAGGGGAATTAAGATCTCGCCGCTTTTTCGACGACATCGCGGAACTTCCTCTCGAATCTACCCCTCAAAGAAACCGAACGTTTGCCGGTTGTTTGCGTCCCGAAGTTATCCAATTACTAGGGGCGTGCGGGTATCCGATGGTCGAGGCGAGTATATTTATAAATATACGAAGAATAAATTATTTCGAGAATCTCGAAATTTTCGGCTACCCGTCCCGTTCCCGAGAAAATTTCGTGTTACCATAGGACATCTCGCGAGAGGGAAATTGATGGAATTCGTAAAGCTGATTGGGTAAGAAACGAAATGAACGAGGTCGCGAATGCTGCTCGCTGCTTCTCGATCAGGAATATGTATAACAATGCCGACGGATCCGCTGGCCCGTGTATAAGAAGATTCTCCGACGTCGACATTAAAAGGAAATCAAAAGAACTTTGGTGGAGAACATTGAGGGCATTTCTGAAAAAACGGTAGTATTTAGAGCGACTGGGTCCGCGTTCTCGAAGATACAGAGAACGCCGACAATCGGGATTAAATCGCTGAAGGAAAGAGCGAGGCCGACCGAGGATGATTTCCAAGGGGCCGGGCCGAGGCCACGAAAAATGAAAGATTTCAAATGAATCGCGTAATAACCTCCACGGTACAGCCTCTCTCGGTTTCTTTCCTTCTCCAGCTCGACATCCCTCTTTTCCCTGTTCGTTCGCCACCCTATGGAAGAGAGCTGCTTATGTATTCCGTTGCACGGCTGGTTGCACCACTCCTAATGGAGTTTCCAATATTTTCCTTTCCGTCGACTCGCCTCTGTTCCTCGATCCTCGCGTTTCTCGTCCGCGCTCGCCTCGCCATAGCTCCTAGTTCCGTCTCCTCGTCGCTCTCTCCTCTCTCATCGCGCCGTTGCGTTGATCGATTGCCAAACTCCTTCCACTTAGCGTGCTCCTCTTTCTACGCCCTCTCCCGATATCAGTCTGCTGTGTTAATTGTCGTTAGCTCGTTAGGTTTGCTCGCGACACTTCCGCCTCTCTAATTGCTCTTGCTACTTACTCGCTTACAACCGCACCCCCCCCCCCCCCCCCCGACTCCAACCAATTCTGCTGGAAAACTTTCCTGCATTTTCGGTGCTTTCCCAGCTTCCAATGTCTCTGCTTCTTCCGTCCTCGGTTATCCGTGAAAAATTGCAGGAGTAGCGAGCGAACGAAAAAAATATTTCATTTGCATCGAAACGTCCACGGAAAATAATTTCGTTTCACGGTTTTCGGGCTGATCTAATTAAATGTTCGACGTGTGCCGCGCGCGCGCAACCCGCCCCGAGTTATTTGCATTCAGACGACGCTGTCATAGACGCTTGTTATGCTCATTGAACGCGCCAGGATGGTTGGCACCGCGTTTCTTTCGAACTATTTAACATTAGCTGCCGCCCGTTCACGGGCCGTCCTATTTCGACGTGATCATCGTCGTCGATACCCTTCCTAAACATTTTCGGATACCGGAAAAACCGTTTTCCTCGAAAGAGCGCGCTAATTAAATCAATCTTAATCCCTCCCGAAAGCCGTTACATCAGCCATTATAACGGTTCCTCGGAATCTAATTAATGATCTCGTTATTGCAAGGGAATTAATCAATCCGGCCGCGTGTGTGAAGTTTCTTATTACTACGATAATTAACGAGCGTCGTGTAATGGAACGTAATTCTCGACTCAATCTCGCGCGTACTTGCAAAAGATGGAGCGCTATTAACTGTTGCTCGACGACGGGTGATTAAAATTACATCGCCGATTAGAAACGAGAGAGAGAGAAACATACGTTATAGCACGTTTTCTCTATCAGAGGCACAGGCATAAATTCAATAAATTCGCCGACAGGATTAGGCATTAGACCGAACCGGATTATACGATGAATTCCTATCCAGCATCCGATCCTCGCGGGACGATAGCGTTCGCGCGACAGCTTCTCTGTCTGCCTCTACCTCCACCCTCTTCCGCCTCCCCGCTTTTCCCTGGGCCACCCTCGGCTGGCTCCGCTCTAACATATCGCGCAACCAGGAAGGATGATCCCTCTCGACTTGTATCGGTCGTTACGAGCTACCCGATATCCGGGCTCTCGGTTCCCTCGTAATCACTCTCACGGCGGGACGTGCGAAAAAATATCAAAGTAATCTTCGAAAACTCTCAACCGTGACTGATAAAGTACACCATGGTTCCCCGATACACTCGGCCCGCGATGTAATCTCATAATCCGGTAATACGGTCCGCGATTACGCTCCGAAAAATAATCGAGCCGCTCGAGAGCGCTCCGCCGCACAGTGGGCTGAGTCCCTTTCTGGCCAAAACTATTGTGACGTTATTTCAAGGTAAAACGTTGTATTATTACAGGTCTGAAGTGAAACATAAGTTACTATCTAAAAAATTGAAGTGAGCTTCAGGATTTTGTCTTTGGAATCATCTAAACCGAGTAATATTTTTTTGGATTTCTGTTTTTAGGGGTTGTCACAATATACGACACTTTTAGAATTGATTTTTGGTCACGAAAAACGGGATTCCAGCCCCATAGTGCTCTCGATACTTGTGGTACTGTGATTGTCGTGCAGTCGTTCTTTCGTAAACCTCGAAGCAAAACGAGCAAACTGCTAGTTTGTGAAATAAAATTGTAGAGCAAAGGTTAGGGACGCTCGCATAACCCATTAACCCGGATAGCCTGGCGGTAACATTCTTGCTTCGGATTTGCATCCGGACCAAACGGAGATACGTATTCGTCTAGGAAACGGGTGTCGCGCGAGCGCTGTTTAATCGCATCCTCTCACCCTCTGGTAGTCCTCTCCCTCCGTTGGTACCCTCTGGCCCCCTCAGCCCCCCGAACAACCCCTCTATCTGGCCGACCATTCTTTCGCCGATTCGCCCGGTGAATGGCCGTTACTAACGCATCATGGCCGGCTATTGTCACCAACTGGCTTTTCTAGTCGATTTCAAAATGATAATCGTGATGTCGGGGGACTGGGTGCGAGGTGTCACGGCGGAACGAGTGGCCCAATGTGCGCTTCACTTTTTCACGTCCCCTCGACAACACGCGGATCCTCCCTTCGACGCCGGTTCACCTATGACGTCGCACCGTTTATGGAAAAGGGGGAGAAAATACGTGCGTTCGGCGCCAGAAGGATAATAAAAATCGGCGCGAGAGACGAGACAGAGAGGAGAGAGAGAGGAGAGGGGCAGACCCCGGTGGTTCGCATTACGCGTTATTAGCCGACCCCTAATAATATGCCCCGTTCTCCGTGGATCCGGCCAGCGAATCGGGCCCTGCCGCTGACTTCCTCCTCGCTCCGGTGAACACTGCGAGTAATCCCGCTAACATCTGTATCATCGCTACCTATTCGACCATTCGATACGGAGAACAGTGCATCTGGTCCCTTCGCAGCGACTCCTCGCAGACCCCTCTGCAGCCCGAGAACAAGCCTCCTCTTTTCTCTCCCCGAACGCAAACGCTATTTCGGCGAACATGGATCCTCGAGAGTCGACGCGCGTCAGAAGTTGCGATACCCTTTAACAAACTCTAAATTGAAGGTTTCTACGGCGCGCTGCCATTCGCCTACATAGATTCAGCCACGGCTGACCGAGCAGCGACTCGAAACGCGACGAAGAGAGCTCGTGCCTGGAGGAGCACGCGAGTCAGTGACCCAACAAAAACGCGTCTCGTTTACCACGCGACCAGCGTCAATTATCGAACAATGTGTTTAAAGAAGAGTGGCAAGTCGAGCATATTAAAATCGTTTCCGATAGAAGAGGCTGGCTCTCGCGAATCGTGCTCGCCACTTGGCGCTCGCTTTTACCGCCGGAGAAAGGAACAATGGCGCGCGAGAACCGGGGAAGAAAAGAACCGAAAAGATCGCGGTTCGATGGCAACAATTGGTCACGAGCGAGCCACGCACCGTTCAAACCCTGCTCCTGTTATTGTTACCTATACGCCAGCTAAAGTGTAGCATTGTTTCCCATCGAGAGCTAAGCGGTCCGCATACAACCCCGTGAATGACGGATCGAAACGAGAAACCTGCTTCTCTCCTCTCCTCTCTCGAGTGTCCAGAAGAGGAAGCAGAAAGCCACGCATACAGCGGGAAAAAGTTTAAGAGTTTCTTTGTCGTTTCTCTCTCTCGCTTTCGGCCTCTCTTCGTTCTCGCGATCGTTGACGCGGTTGGCCTTTCCGATTTCCTCGAGCACCTCTACATTTTGGCCATGCGGCCGCTCCACGGGCCCTTGACCTTTACGTCCTAAAACCACTCCCGGATACGACAAACTTGTCATTTTATGCTCTCGTCGTGCTACCAGATTTCCTTCATGGCTGCGACCATCAGATCTTCCGTATCCCGAGTACTTTTTAAAGAAAAAGGAAATTTGCAAATGTTTCTGAAAGTTGAATTTGAATTTATATACTCGATCCTTTTTCAACTTTCTCTCAGACCAGTTTCATAATTACGGGCGCATATCTGTCATTGAGCTTGTCATTAAAATGATTCATTCTCATATTCGAGACTGGAAATTTTCGAACAGCAGTGTTTTAAAATTTGAAAGCGAATCTTCAACTGAACGGGATAAAGGCCAATTTCTCCAACCCTCGAGGACCCCCACGAAACGGCCTGTACATATAAACCAAAAGCTCGCTGTAACCACAATGCTGCCGGGTTCTCCGGCATTGTAGCGTCGGTAGCACGTTCAAGTGCAATAGAAAAATTCCGGGGGCTAGCCTCGGCGTTTAGGTAAGTGCACCAACGGCCATTATCGGCGTTAATAATGCTGTTCGCCACTTGTGCTTCCCCCGACCATTACTCGACAACGACTCCGCCACCTTTATTTTCACGCCGGCCCGACCGCGTGACTCTTTAAACCTCGTTTCTCTCTCGGTTGTCGTCGTATTTTAACGGTTCTCGCGGCCGAGTGCCGTAGCGAACTCCCGCGTTTTACGATCCTCATTATTCTTGCACTTTCTTTTGCATCCGCGCCCGAAAATTACGGAAGGCTTCCGGCGCCAGTAGACTTCGACAGTCTCCCAGCTGATAGACGTTGATCGCCGTACAATAACAACGTACGTGGTCTGTCCGGAGAGTATCGCAATTCATCTCATAGCCAAAACATTCACCCACTCGCCAATTACAAATCATATAGACACCCCATACAGTGTTACTATATAGTATATAGTATTTTATTTGATTCCCCTTGGGGTTACAAATCCTTTAACAACTCTCCTTTCTATACACTACTTTTTACATTTTAACTTAACCTAACTTACAACTATCTTAATCTTAACTAAACCTATAAATTTATACATATATACAGAGAGAGAGAGAGAGAAACTCCATACAGTGTTACTATAGCCAACCAATAAAAACTAGAAGACGGCTAAAGTAATCACCCCGAAACGAGACTTTGTATACGTCGAGGTTTATTCTCAACTAGGCGTTGTCATCCTGTAGCCTCGCCAAAGCTCCGAGTATCGTCGCGAGAATCGACATATGGATTTGCGGGATTTCGGACGCTTCGTATGTATTATACATAGAATAGGGAATAAGATGTTTGTGGTCGGAGTTCGTATATCGAGAAAGAACGAGCAAAATCAGACGAGGGTTTTGCCTGCATTAATGAAAATGGGAAACAGAGGTCCGCCATCACGGTTGAACTGACTTAGACTGGGGTTGGCGGATAATACGTTGAGCGACGATCTTGGTTGGGACGAAAGGCAAAGGGCAACAGCTCGAGAAGCTGGGCGGGCGAATTCCCCTCCATCGACGATATACTCTCTCTTCTCTCGTCCACAGCGTCTAGGTTAGGCTCTCTTTTCTCATTCTTTTTTTCGCTCGTTGCTTTGCCGTGTACGAAAGCAAACGATATTAGAAATTAGAAGACACGAAATAGAAGAGGGAGCTGCGAACAAACGAGACAAAGAGACGACGAAGAAAGAAGTTAAGGAGGAAAAGGAAGTTCCGGCGTTGTTCCCGGTTCTACATCCTGTACTGGAAACTTGCTGCAGGAGCCTTCCGATTCCGCGAGAAGTTCAGAGCCACGAGCGTGGCGCCCTGCCAGCTTCCAGAATAAACCTTAACCGCATCCATGAAAGGGAGTTACGGATTATCTCTCGAGTTCTCATCGCTTACCCGACGGTATCATTATGAAAACCAGTTCCAGCCTTCGGTTCCTCCCGGCCAACTGCGAGATACATAAGTACGTCGCGTTACACAGTGGGCCAGATCGACCCGCTAGCTGTTCACGGACTTCAAAGTCAAAGTCTTCATATCGATTTTTAACGAATATAATAATAAGGAGTATCGAGAAATTATATTAGAACTAGGAAATTGAAGATTATTTTAGAACGACGAGGAACTACCAATCGCTTGATAATTGTGGCTCATATCAACAGCCGTGTAGTTGAAAGATTGCATTGTTAGACGCACTGTTAGAATCACTGATGATCGGAATCCGCGTGACAGTCGCCGGCGGAGGGCGAGAATAGCGAAGAGAGCAACTAATAGTGGAGAGAATTAAACAGGACAGTGGGGAGATAAAAAAGGGGCGGCGATACGGGGGTTGAGAAGACGGAGGGATGTAGAGAGGGAGAGAGGAAAAGGAAGAGGATGGGACTTCGGTCGGATGACAGAAGCGTATCGTGCTAGGGAGAGCAACGACTGGCGTTGGGACACCCGGCGTCTTATCGTGCATCCCCCTTCGCTCTTTCCTCCGGCTATTCCGCCAGCGTCACCCTCCTCCCGCGCGATTCTCACCGCCGAGCCAAAACCCAGTGACGCCTGGACTCGCTCACCCAGAAACCGACGATAAGGTTCACCCAGCAACGCCTGCCTACCACTCTCTCTCCTCTCTCCTCTCGCCACTCTCCACTATTCGGTCTCACATACACTATACACGCATCCGTGTGGCCCCGCACTTACACGCACCAACCTATTTATATAAGAAAACTGACGTGTACGCCGCCGCCGACGACCCTCCTACCGAAAAAAGGATGATAGCGTCAGTAAAAACTCGCAACGGTTCGACCGTTCGAGAAACCAATCTCGATTCTTCGCTATTAACTAGAAACCGAGGTACTGCTAAGTCGGAAAAATTCGAGATCTGATTACTACTCCATTGCAAATTCTTTATTCATTATCTGTAGATTCGTTCTCGACAAGGGTTGAAACCGTCGAAGGTCCTATTTCAACCTTCGTAAAGCGAATGTGTCTGTATATCCATAAACTGAAGAAAACTATATACATTAATGGGATTACTCTAGGTCGGAAGAAATGTTTAATTTTCAAGTTAGAATAGCTCCGAGTGCAAAGGGTTAGGTGTACTTAGAAATATTCTGTTTGTTCTCAGTGGCCGAGCTGGAGGGTGGCGCGCACTCGGACGAAACGAACAGCGGTGGCGACAACAGCAACGCCGGTAGCGTGTCAGGAGGCACAGACGACGATCAGGCGCGTCTGCGTTTGAAAAGGAAGCTCCAAAGAAATCGCACGAGCTTCAGCAACGAGCAGATCGACGCGCTCGAGAAGGAGTTCGAGAGGACGCATTACCCGGATGTGTTCGCCAGGGAGCGACTGGCCGGAAAGATTGGCCTACCGGAGGCGCGAATACAGGTGACTAGAACTTGTAAAAGTGTCCGTGCCAGAGCAGGTCGACGAAGTTTTGAACGAAACGTGTATAAGAATGTACTGTCGAATCTGTAACGAGTTGCGTACGCGGTCTCGCGAACGAACGACCGGAAAATTAGGCGGAGCCTGTAGCCTAGCGATTGACCTGTATCTTCGTCTGTCTTCTCGTTCACTAACTCAGGTCTGGTTTTCGAATCGGCGGGCGAAGTGGCGGCGCGAAGAGAAATTGCGCACGCAGCGGAGGGACAACCCGCAACACCAACAGCAACCGCAACAACAGCAGCAACAACAACAGCAACAACCGTCGCAGCAGCAACAGCAACACAGCGGCGGGGTAAGCCTGGTCGGTACTGGTCATCCGACGCCGCCGCCGACCTCGGGTATATTGGGTGGTCAACCGCCCCCGCAAGCACCGCCCTCTCCGCCCAGGATACATCATGGTTTCGCACCTACCGCCGTTTACCCCGGAA
The DNA here is from genome assembly GCA_028455615.1 of Lasioglossum zephyrum. Taxonomy (NCBI): domain Eukaryota; kingdom Metazoa; phylum Arthropoda; class Insecta; order Hymenoptera; family Halictidae; genus Lasioglossum; species Lasioglossum zephyrum. Next base: position 4,388,954 of record CM052331.1, read on the forward strand.
TACCCAGCATGCCTGATTCGTACAGGTGAGAATCGCCCTCGTATACGAATGCCGAGCCTCCCCGACGCGACGTTCGAGGCGCTACGTACACCTTGAAAAATCATTTTTATTATCAAATCTGCACTCGAATTAAAATAATTGTTTGACCCGTCGAGGTGTACGTAGCCCCTTAGGAGGGTGTTCTCCTTTCTATTCGCCTTCGCGTTTCTCGATAATGCAGCTCAATAATGCTGTCACCCTCGAAAGTACTACTTTTACTTTTAGCTATTATAAAGCTGCGCGTGTAAACGTAAAAGTGGGACTTCTGAGGGAGTTCTTCTTATCGAGAAACGAGAAGGCGAATAGAAAGGAGAACACCGTCTCAACGCGTTGAGCTTATCGCGCCGTGATTAACAGTTCTGCTTCTGACGCGTTGCAAAGATGTTACTCGGGACGCGAGGCGAACTGTTTTAACACTCTCGGATGTTCGGACGTTCTCGGATGTTGCAGTCCAATGACGTCGATGCCGAGCTTCACGATGTCCGGCGGCAGCCAACAGAACCAACACACGACCAGCATGTCGTCTCTGTCGACCGGAAGTGGAATGGGCCCGATGGGCATGACCGTCGGCATGACGGTAGGCCCCAGCCCCGGCGCTTGTCTCCAACAGCGAGACAATGGTTACTCCTGCGGAGTAGCTCGACCCGCCAGCTACGAGCCTCTTCATCTCGGATACGGCTCGAGGCCCACCTGCAGCCCGACTCAGCCTTACCACACGGCGGGCCTGAACCAGTACAATCAGAACACCAGCTCGACCGGTGAGTGTCTACCGCACTCACTGCACTCGCTGCTTGCACTTTAGCGGACGGACTACCACGGATAACACGCTATCGAACCTGCTGGTAATGGATTATACTCGCTTCTGTCTTACGAATGTCTTTCTGCAACGACAGAGTTCTCCTCTCGTTTCGAGTCCTCCATCGCTTTCCTAGCTTCATAGACACACCTCGTTCTAACTAACATGCAGGCCCTTCAAACAGATTCACTAAAATCCTGTCTTCTTGCTCTAAACGCCAGGCTACTCTGCACGGCGAGTCAGTAATCCTGTTCAGCTTACATTACTCTAGCGGTTCGATTGAACATTCTTTTTTTTTATCTAAAATAACATAGTTCGAGTCAAATTTCTTGTCAACCCTCGTTCTCCAGAGTTGTCAAGACCACCTTCAGCTTTTTATACTAAGACGAATGCGGCAAGCATCAGAACAAGCATTTCTCTTGAAAAAATGATGGGTTTACCTAGAAAAAGGTGACCGTGATAACTCTGGAAAGAAAGGGTTGGTAAGATATTTGGTACAATCAATCTAAAGCTCTACTTGAATCATGTTATTACAGTTTAAAAAACTTCTGATCCAACCGCTAGCAACAGAGTAATCTAAGCTGATCAAGCTTCGTGACTCACCCTGTATATGTACACATACATGTATATGCTACGATCGTGCTCGAAGGATTCTCTGTTCCTAACGTGCAAAGACTTTCTCACGTACCATCTAAGATTGAACCGTCCTTATCTCGCAATTATATGTAGATGCTCGGGTTCGAAAAGACGTATCGTTCGCGTAAAATCTACTCGTTAACCTTAAAATCGCGAAGCCAAATCTAACACGAGATACTAATAAAATCGATATTGGAGGTTGGCAGCAATAATAATTTGACAAACGGCTCGCCGTGGTTTTCCAGGTCTGATATCACCAGGTGTCAGTGTGCCGATCGCGGTACCAGGCCAACCAGCACCGGACATGGCGGCTCAGTATTGGTCACCGAGGCTACAGTGACCGTGGTGGTCATCGGTATCGACATCCTCTCCATAGACTCGAGCTTCTTTGACTTACGTTAGCTTACAAAACGTTAGATGCAGGAGAACACGAGGAGAAGACGTTCGAAATCGATGAAAGGCAGTTCTTGCGGACGTTCAAGACAATTTCTACCATCGTCGATGGCCGTCGATTGCCTTTGAATCGAGCGGTTCAAACAGACTGCTGCGACCGTTCGAAAAAGCGAAGAACGACGGCAACCTTGAAGAAGATGTTCGACAACGGAGATATAACGCGTGCGCGGAAAGAAGAGACTGCGCGTTCTTCTTAAAGATCGTTTTGCTAGGTGCACGACGAGAAAATGGTTTTCGCGAGTCGCCGGCCGTGTACGAGGAACGCTGTTGCGAAATATCGTTCGACAAATTACTTTCGAGCCTAGTTTTCCTCATGATTTCCAACGTGGTCTACGGCGAGAACCTCGAGATCGAGCTTTAACAATGATCCGACGAGAAACTATCGGGATTAGCTGATTCGTACTCTTTAAGACGATTCATACACGCCTAAGAGAATCGAACGTTTCAGCCGTGAACAGATTCCACAGAAGGAAACCCACAGCTACCTTAGTGGCATGATCAGTATTTATCGCTTGAAGACCTCCATCACGTTTTTCTAGTTGCGATCGTATTTCCTCGAATAGTTGTTTCAAAGCGAAACACAGTCTCGCCTCGCATAGTGCTACTACCTCGGGGATATGAAGGCTCAGAAAGCATAGAGGTACGATAAAGTCTTAATCTGAGCGTGACGGAGGTGAACGTTTTAAGTCAATTCAACCCTACCCCTTCCACTGGGGTTTGTTTCGTTTTAATCAGCATAATTTCACCGGTCCGTTGGTGAAGGTTTCGTAATGAAATAACTAAAAGTAATAAAGTTTCATCATTGCATTCGATAAAGAAAAGTAACACTATCCGTAGAGACGAAAGTTTCATTATGCGAGGGAAGACTGTAGTTCTCAGGACACGGGTTCAATTTTCGGATGCGAATCGTTTGTCAGCGACGTGCAAAGATATGGCGGCTGACCCGGCAGCTTCGTTACCCATGAGGGTCCATGACGACCCCACGGGATTTCTATGCAATAGAGATACTTGCGAGAGGTACTCCGAGATTCTTTTTGAATGTGTTCTTAGCAGAATTTTTGTGTACTCATGTAAACAGGCGTGAAATCGTTTCGGTTCGACGATAATTAAGTGATGTAGACAGTGAAAGATAGCGACACCTCATGAACTACCGAATCGAGTAAGCTTGAGAAGCTCTCGAGTCGTCTGTGCGACATGAATGTCGAATTGTAAGACGATCCCGTCAGCATCGACGACGCGATCGTCGATCGATATTAGGATTTGCGAAAATTGAATGTAATTCCTCGCGCGACAATGTTCTTGTACAAAGATTCCAACCGACGACAGGAAGAGCTTGATCGCAGAGAAAGAAGCGACTATTTCTTTTTTATTTATTCGACGGTTCGAGTTGAACGAGATTCGTATTCGGGGCGAGGATCAAACAAAATGTGTTCGAAGAGATGTGAACGATTCGAAAGATTCGTGATGAAAAATGAAATCTTGTTGGAGATTGTACAACTCGATTAGCGGAATATGTAATTCGGAGGTACGCGACGTGAAAGCGAAAGTGAAGAAATGAGAATGAAGGGGTGTTTATCAGCGGGGGTAATTAGCAATGGCGTCTGGCAGAGTTTTTAACCGCAGTTCGTAGATGTAACCTCTACCTAGGCCAATAAAAAAGAACGTAAAATAGTTTTTAAGTCGGTATTATTTATATTCGTGTAAGGTGCGGAAGCGAGGCAAAGAGTAATGGACGTTTATTGTGTGTACATCGTAATGATATCGACATTTATATATAGTTGATTCTAATCCCAAGTATCCGATAAAGCAAACTCGATTTCATCATTTATATCCGGTGCAAGATGATTCATCAGCAAAAAAAACGACGCGTCACCAGGTATGTTAACCGTACGATTATGCATTCGAAATAAATAGTGTGTGCATTTAAGTAAAACCTTCTTTCATTACCTACCTTCTTGACGGTCATCTATAATTGTTTTTAAAAAAAAAGGAGGAAAGAGACGACAAGTTAGTTGCAAATGTAACAATCGTATATTTGTTCCGATTTAATACTTTTACTTTATACAATTTCAATATCAGAAGGTACTTCAACTTATTCTATAGCTTCATTAATCGGAAAAAGTGACGGATAAGAATAAAGTATTAATAAAAAAACGACGAGCGCGGTCAATGATACAAAAACTTACTGAACCCATCTAATCCAGCTGGTTGCTCTTGACGAAACGCTATCGAATCACCTAAGCTCCTCTTGATACGGCGTACGATAAAAATGTAATTAGTAGAATTCTTCCGAAGTAATTAGCCACTACGTTTCATTTGATCCACCTAAAGGGGTGGCCAACCTGTGGCGCATCACATCCTTGCACCTACTTATTCTTTTAAAGTAGGCGCCGTAACTGGATCCATCTTCATATTTTGAACACCTAAGTGTTCTCAGTTCATATAGTCTTCTTACAATTGTAGGATTGTCACCCCCTCGTCGAAGAGATCATTTGATTGGTGCTCCAATAAACGTGCGTCGTTTGTGACTGGCGTAAATGAATGAATTTAGTTGTATGCCGAATGGTATGTAAAAGATTGGCCACCCCTAAACCATTTGCATCCGCGACCGAATTTAAACGCCGGATGCAAATAGGCTGATCAACGTTGCAATTAGAATCGCATAATAAGTCGGCCGATCGAGAAGTAGCCCACAAAGCGCATACAGCAAAATGTTACATAAACGACCGGGAAATCCCTGAGCTCGCTCTTCTTCCTTGCTACTATTAATTTGAGCACTGTTCCTCCTTTCGATTCTTGTTCCACAAATATCGTCTCAACAGAAAACATTTTCCGTCGCGTAAACAATTCTACATTCTCGAGAATGTAATTCGCGTCAAACACACATAATCGATGGCAATCTCGGTCGACCAACAGCTGAGCGTTAGGGCCAGCAAACTTCCAAGGATAAATCGCGAATAGAAAACCATTAATTGACATAAATTGAACGATCAACTAACAGTCTAGTCCTATGTGTGAGAAATTCGTTTGTAATGGACATGTGAACGTAATGGAAAATGTTTGTCGCATCGTTCCATCTTCACGGTCCAATTTACAATAGATCTTTCAAAGCGATCTACGATGCCAATAAAATTGTGTTCCACGTCTTTAGAGTTTTCGCTAGAGCTTAAATCGCAAATAGAAAACCATTAATTGACATAAATTGAACGGTCAACTAACAGTCTAGTCCTACGTGTGAGAAATTCGTTGGATCTAAAATCTACAATCGTCGGAGGTGTAGGAACGTAATGGGAAATGTTCGTCGCGCCGTTCCACCTTCGCGATCCAATTTACAATCGATCTTCTAAAGCGATCTACGATGCTAATAAAATCGGAATTCATGAAGTACTGAAACGCTGAAGAAAATTCTCGGACAAGTGAGCGAAAAGAAATAAAACCTGGGTGCTAAAACGACAAGTGCATCTAGGGAATGCTGTACTTGCGAGAGAAGTTACTCGTGCCTCTACGACATTCGAAAATGAAGAAAGTTGGACCGTAAAGCGCCGCCGCATTGTTAAGCTCATCTAGTAAGCTCACCAACGATCGCAAACGTCCGAAGGTAAATTAGCTTGAATACATTATACAAACGTGTACATACATACACGCGACACCTAAAATAATTGAATAGAGCGACGACAGGCTTGCAGGAGAAAGACGAAAATGCAAACAGGTGAACGAGAAATGCATCGTTTCTTTTTTAAATTCTACGCGGTTGTCGCTGCAACCAAAAGCTGCGACAGGGATTTATAAAAACGTTCAGAAAAGATCGGTGGTGGATACGAAAGAGAGGCAGATGTAATACTCCTAAGAATTGTTCGCGATCGCGATTACGAAAATACTCCTAAAATCGAAAGGTATTGCAACGTCGAGGATTCAACTAGAATCAGTCCTCGTCAGCCAAGGGGAAATAGAATCGGCGACCAAACGAAGCTTTGAACACGAGATCCAGCGACTGTCTTCCGACAGCGTGGAAAAGAAAACGAACAAAATCGTCGGCAAGGTACCCTATTTCTCAGACCGAGTTCTTCTCTTTGAGCAACGCGTCGATATCCTTGAGGATGTCGTCGGACGCCATATCTAGCGTCAGATAGTCCTCCTCGTTCACATTCAAGAGACTGTCGCAGGTCTCTTTGTGATCGTCGGTGGATTGGGCGATGGTGGTGGACGCCTTTTTTTCTTCGTTCACCTCCAACAGGCTCTGATCCTCGTCAGTGCTGCTGTCGCATAGCCTGATCTCCACCTCGCTCCTCTTGCCTAAACTGGTCGACTCGGTCGACTCGGAACTGTTCAGTCTCTCGAGTCCAGGATTCGCTGGACTCTTTCTCTCGCTAGTCTGCGGAGGCTTGCACGATCCGTCGGCTTCTCCGAAAGAGACGAACCTCTTCGGCGATCTCCTCAGCTTCACCGGCGGCGCATTACCCGAGAACCCAGTATTGTTCGCGCTGTTACACCTAATCTTACGTCTGCCAGCGTCGTCCTCGTGGCTGTCGTCTTCAAGGGTTCTCTTGATTCCTCTGACGCCAGCCACGTCTCGGAGCTCGGTTAACGTGTTCAAGGTGTTTTTCAGAAAATCGACGGACTCTCCGTCGCCGGAGCTGTCCAGAGCCGTTGTCTCTGTCGGTGGTTTCGACTCGTCCTCATCCTGCATCGCTTTGCGACGTTTCCTTCGACGAATCTCTTCCAAGCTGAGCACTTCGAAGTTCAGGCTCTTGTCGCCGTTCTTCTCCTTGTCGTTCGTCGGATACGGACTCGCTTTCCTGTCCTTGTGAATCTTGATTTTACCCCCGGCCACGTCTCCGGGATGCTCCGAAGTCTCCATCATCTGGTACGAGTAATATGCCGCGCTCTCGGCCTGGATCTCCTCCAATCTGATCTCTTCATAGGTCTTGCAGTAAGGAACCCTCGGTTGCGGCTTTACCGGCGATGGTACACTTTCATTGTCCGACTCTGGAAGAAACACAGGACCAAATGCAAGAATATGTTTTACTCGAGAATGGCGTCGATGACCTTTCGACGCTCCTCGACGCCAGGCAGTCTAATCCTCGGTCGGCATCAACTCTTTTCCTGTCTCTCTCCCTCTCTTTCGTTTATACATGTACATCCTTCACATGTGGCGTACGCTAGTCTAAAGTTTCTCAATTTCCGAGCCGTTTCGATTTTTATTTGTTCATTTTCACTCCTGTTTTAGGTCTAAGCGGCTTTAAGGAATTTTGATTTCTAATGTAAGTGAATCCTAGTCGGAAAAAGAAGAGTGTTTAGTACAGTTCCAATACTTTGATCGATATATATTTCCTTGACCGTTCTCTCTCTCTCTCGCTCTCACTCGCACTCTCTCTCGCTCTCTCTTTCTCATTTCTCGATACTTGCGGACATTTCAACCTTCGACACTGAAACATTTACGAGCGAATACTGCCTCCTCCCGCTTCGCTTCTCGTCTTCGTGATTACTCTGTCTTCGTATCTCAATCGCGACTTAGGGGGTCTCTAGAAGCTTGAAAGCTGGTTCAGCCTTGTTCCAGCCGTAGTGTTTTGCTTCGGACTTCTTTCCACTTCGAACCGACCGAAAACCGTTCCGGAAATCACCTTCTGTAGCCCGACCGGTGGCCTACCTTTTCTTCGCTTTCGAAAAAAAGATATCCTAAACGACGGAAGAAGTCTCATCGAGGAATCGTTCCTACGAGGAACTCTACGAACAAGAATGGCACTCGTTCGAACTGGTAAGAAAATAAAAAATCGCGGAGATAACACAGCGTAACGAAATATTCGTCTGGTAATCGCGTTACATTCGATAGTACTATTTTCGGACTGCGATAACACCATTGAAAAATTCTCAAGCGTTCCACTTACAGATAAAATCGCAACCGTTGTCGACGAGTCTTTTATGGGTCTTTGGAATGTACAAATGCAACCAGAGGAAAAATGTATTTGTTGATCAATTTACTATCATAAAGTATCTGTAATATCATTTCGTTTACATCCGATAAATAAATTTTACTAACACGTACAAAAAAAAATATCAACAAGTATCAGACCGATGCAAAGAACCAACCATAATCGGAACAAAGTGATGTAATCGACCAAAGTCACACCCCGGGAAGTCTATTTTATATGTATCTCCGCGTCCCGAAGAAAGTTAGCTGACGTGAGAATTGTAAAAATAAAACGAGTGATCATCAGCGATCGATTCCATTTGTCCCGGCTATAGTCATCGATTACAGGGATGTTAACACATAGTGTCGTAGAAACAGAAAACAAGACGCGCTAGGGTGAATATATCGCCGTTGGGCGCGCATGTTGGCGTTCGTCTCGTTCTCTTTTTTCTTCTTCATTATATCAAGTTTATTGAAATCCAAGTATCATCTCAATAAAAATTAATGATTTCCATTCGTTTACATCAATTCATATAGCAAGGAATTACGGGTCGCGTATAATTAGCATTGTACTCTCGGCGGAACGAAGTCCTTCGTCGCGCGAGAGATACAAAAAAGGACTCATTCTCGCCTTCGTTTCGCTGATTAATCGTCGAATCAACCGGTTTTACACGTATGTCCGTCGATGCAACGACAATTTCCTTAACCGATTTAGTAGATGGTAGATTGCGGATTTTATGCGTTCGAGACGAAAATGAGTATATAGACGGTGACAGATTAACCGGAGAACGATATCGGAATAATTTAAGAGCATCAAACTCGCATAAAGATCCGCAGTCCGTTTCCTTAGTTGTTAGTCGCAACCTCGCATTCCTAGTGCCACTGAAATGATACTGGCTACAATTCAAATAATAAAGAAGCTCAACGACCGCAAGAGATCGATCGTGTCGCAACGAAGAATGACACGCGCGAAAGAAAAACCGAAACAAAGACCGAAATTGTCGTTGCTCGAAAGGGGTTCGCAGAACCAATTTTATTTTCTACGCAGTTAATACCGCGAAAAAAAACAATCGTTGCACAATCGTAAACGAAATCGTTCGGTTTCCGGAAATTATAACAATAACAGCGATAGCATTGACAATGTCCATCTTTTTTACATCCGTACTACCGTATGGCAGAACGGTAGTAACAATAAATAAATGAAGAAAAAGAGAAGAACAAGACGGAAGATAAACGATCGATGAAATAATTCGAGCAGAGAACCATTCTCTCTCTTTCTCTCTCCCTCTCTCTTTCTCTCGCTCTCTCTCTCTCTCTCTCCCTCTCTCTCTTTCTCTGCGCCGACGATGCAAGAACAATGATTGCAGCTGGACGCGCTCAATAAATAACGATCACGAAAAAGGAAAAATAGAAAAAAACAGACAGATATCGAAATGTCTTCGAAAACTCGAGCCGAATCGATAAAAATAGTAAATAATAATAATAAAAAAAAGAAAAAACGAAGGAACTTTCAGAGAACGTTGATTATTCTATGCGTTTAACAAATACAAGAAAAACAATGATCGTAGACTGTGCTAATCGTTCTAAAATTGCGAGAGAGAACTAGGATGCAAGCTCCTTGATAAAAAGCATTTTGGTGCACGATGTTTTTGTCTGTGATTACAATTACACGACGAGCCGACGAGCCTCGCATCACATCGAAAAAGAAACCGATCGTCGTTGATCGACGGTCCTAAAGAATCAAAACTCCTAAAATATATGATTACAGTATGTATATATTGCTAAATGCATTGATTATCGACTAAACATCGACGCAATTTATGACTACTCCTTTTAGTGTAGAAATTCGAGGGCAAAGCACGTCGGCGTCGCCCCCATGGTCATCCCATAGGCGTTCGCATCGCTTGATCGCTTTTTTAAACACCTCCGAACGCTAAAAGGACCAACAAAATTTAACGTGCTAAGAAAATTAAGGTCGTCGCCGGCGACACAAGTCCAGCTGCTGATCCCTTTCCTTTTTTCTCTCTCGTAAAGTATAGTTATAGGTAGGTGCTCGCACACTATCTCTTCTCTTAATATATTCACGCACACACACGCACTCTCGAGGAAGTTACATGCGTTTACAGGCCGTTTTATTTTTTTTCATTTTCTTTTCTTTGTCGGTCAAAGACAATTTTTTGGATTTTGGGAGATTGAAAATATTTCTCACACTAATATTCTCCTTTAAACATTTTCCTTTTTGTTTTGTATTTTTTTTTCTTTTCGTTTGATAGTAATAGGCAGGCTAGCCACAGAAATTGTCGAGACTCGAAAAAACGATACTCTATATATTTTTTTTCTCTCGGTAAATGAAGTTGATCTCTTTTTATGTGTTCTCTTTGAAATTTGTCTCTTAACTTCTGAATAGAAACAAAAGCATCCTTGTACAGCGAGCGTCGCACAGGATTCGAGACAAGAATGTGGAGTGTAATTCTCTCTCTCTCAATATATATATATATCTATATATAAAGACCTATATAATTATAAATAATCGGTTCAGTGTACTTTCTGGTTTCATCCGTGTGCTATATCACATTGAACAAATTCACGATTAATTCCGTTAATATTAGCCATCGATACAGTCATAGGTATCAAGTACAAGTTAGTTTGTCCGGCAAGTTGTCTATACAGCAGAAACAAGAAAGAAAGAAAATGAAAAACGAAGACCATACTCTACTAATTTTACACTACTCCTTTCTTATAATACACAATCTCTCTTTTCTCTCTCTCTCTCTCTCTCTCTCTTTTCGCATCGTTCTTATACAATTTCCTTTTTAATTTTGTTTTTCCCTTCTATACCGTTTCCACCATTGACTGCCCAATCTAAATTACAATTACGTGAAATTCTTCGTTTTACTTTTGCGAGATATATCATACAAAATTACGTATAAAACAAGAAATCTTTCCCTCGGTTTCCGTTATTACGAGACTGAAAAATTCGCGCTTGTCGGTCTCTCTCTCTTTCTCGCGCTAATGTTGCCATGATTGAACGTGACATTATCAAGCAAACGTTATCTTTTCGACTGAAACAAGACGACAAGTCACTAAAATAGTGAGATTAAGTTCCAGCAGGGACTAGAACGTTCGAGACTCTACTTGCGTAAAATAAACGGAATATCTTCGACCCGCGATCGCGATTAATGCTCTAAACACGTTCGATTTACGATTCCCTCGACCATTAATATATTATCAACGTCTCGATATATAATACATATTTCATGCTGACGAATTCCCGTAATAAGGATTACACTTGATTTGCCCTGACACGATTCCCGTGTAGATCTAGGCGCGAAATAGTTATACATGTATATGAATAAAAAATAATAAATATTGCAATTTGCCTTCACCGATATCTCGGACACCTAAGTACCAGGGAAAAAACGCTTGATTTGCACTAACTGTCTTCGCCAACTTCTCATCTCGTCTCTTCTCTTCTATCCTCATCTCACCCCCCTTCTCTCATCTTTTAACTAACATATAAGTGAAGCGGCAGCTGCGGTGGCGGACTCAAATCGAAATTGGAAAGTACTATTCTTTTTTTTTTGTTTTTTTTTATACATCAAGTTCCGCGTTTGTTGCTTCACGTTCAAAGTACGTATATGTAAATATGTCTGTACGCATGCAATACGTATATGTAGTCGCATTTCCCTTTCTTAAAAATTCCTTCGCTCATTTAGCATTCGCTGCTTTCTTGTTCCTCTTTCTATATTCTTTTCTTTTTACTTCTTATATAAATACATAAATATATAAACATACACACACATATACGTGCATGCAGATGTGTATATATATACATACGCATATATATATTCATATATTTATATCGATAATTAAGTATCTGTATCATATAATTTTATACTTCATTGTTCAAACGTTTTCGTCTCTCCACGTCGTTTCCGATCCTCGAAATCGTCCCTTCGCTATCGTTTCGTGTCTTGTTTATCGTTTTTTTCACCGGGAAAGCGTTTGACGTTCGACTAACCAAAAAAAAAAAGAAAAAAAGAAAAAGAATTGAAAGGGGCGACTTCGATGAAGGAAAACGATATTATATACCGCGTAAACCTCTATCGATCGGACACTAATTGAAAGACTCTTTTGTCCGTTTTTGCTCGAAGATGGATCTTGTATTCATCCGTGAATTTTTCATGCGTTCATTCACTCGGTGTTCCAGCATCTTCGTGTTTTTCTCTCTTTCTCTCGCTCTCTCACTCGTCTGTTGCTACTTTCAGCACTAAAGATTCATAATTTTCGCGCTACGCGAGACACATAAGTTAACTTACATATTTAATTCGGAAAGAAATGATTTATCGGTCTCCGTTCCAAGAGTTTCAAGCTCTACCGCGTACAGTACTGTTCGGGCAAACGTTCGCTTCGAAGATACAATATTTTCATGATCTATTCTGTTTGTTCATTTGTTTCATGCGCAAGATACAACGTACCGCTGTAACAAATTTGTTTCTCTTTTCTTTTCGCCCGAGTACACGTCGGATATCGCTGATATCACGCTCTCTTATTCCAGTTCCACTAATTCCACTAATTCTTATGGAAAGCCAAAACATATGAAGGCATTGTACCGCTTGTGTGCACGCGTTAAATCAGAGGAAAGACTCGAAACTTCTTATCCCGCGAGTGTAAAGTTTTTCTTGTTTCGTCCGTGACCCCCCTTGTATCTTTCTTTTCGTTTCTCGCGAACGTTACGATCGATCGCGCGCGACAATTCTATTTACTGCGCGAAAGAAAATCAAAGCACGTGTGCACGCGTACCCGAGGCAGTATTCGACTGGAATAATTTTCATTTGTTTTAACTATACCGTGAGAAGAAGCTCGAAGCATAACTTCGTGATTACAGTAAAATCCGTAACGTTTCTTCGCTAATGAACATTTCCTTTTCAAACGTTATGTGTCGAGCTTAAAGTATGAATTTTTTTGTTTTGTTTGTTTTACCTGTTCTTTTTCGGAAATTCAGTGCCTATAAAGAAACTCTCTTCACCCTACTTATTGTGATGTTGAGTCGGCATCATAGTACCTGTGCGAGTTCAGATTGTGTGTGTGTGGCAAAGCGACGACCCATAGCTATCTTCTTAATCATCCAGAACAGTTTTCATTTGGGTATCATATAGCACAACGAAATAGATGCGGTTACTTCGATCTTGTTTTGTATTGTGGCATTCAGGAAAACTCGAGGCTCATCGCATTGTCGCTGGAGAAAGATAGCCATAGGCAGTTAGAGGGCTACAGGCAAAGTTTAGATATAGCAGCCCCTGGAAAAATTGATATTCAAATCTACGTTTTTTTTTCGTCTACTTTAAGTTTGTTATTTTTTTTTTCGGTGTTTGTCTGTTTGTTTGTTTGCAGTTCAAGTCGTACTCTTTTCGTTATAATTTTTTATCTGACTCGTAACGTACTGTGTTCCAACAAACTGTGAACAACCAATTCAATAATTTTTTTAAGTTGCAATAATTTTTTTAACGCGAACACAGTCTTGTCGAATCGATCTAAATGTTGCATGTTATCCCTCTTCCCATTGGTAATACACTGTGTACTATAGTAACTTATGTTCTTATTTTCAATCGTATTGAAATAACACGTAGCCGTAACTATAGTTTCAAAGTGTAGCGGGCACAAATGTTTGAAACTATTCTCCAAAAACATCATTCGTACGTCAATACAGTGTTATGCTCTTACTCTATCCAATAATAAAGACAACGATCACCTATTGCCAGAGTTGGGCATCAATTCAATACTCGCGATCGACAAGAATTAATGGCGAAAGATCGCGATCATTATTATACGTTGATCATCGATCGTCGACTGAACTTCAGTGGATAATCGTTAACTGCGTTAAACATTGACCAACTCTGTCTATTGCTTCTCTACTGTTTCTCATTTCTAGTAAGACATTATTTTCCATCTATAGTCTCTTTCATTGTTTCGCTTCAACACGAGAACTACCGAGCGGTCGAAACGACGGATTTGTAATTTCTGCGTCAGTTGAGCTTTCGCACGATTTTCGTTGCAGTATATACAGAAACAAACGAATTTACTATTCAATTTGAAAAAAGAAACAAAGCAAAGTCGGTTGTCTCGATCAGTCTGGTGGTTCTAGCATCGAACGAGTGAAATCAAAATCCACAGTACTCTCTAAATATCGATAATGTTAAATAGTGCAGTCTTTATTATTGAAAAGGAAACTTAAAACACTTTACGAATTTATGATACACTGGTGCCTCTAACACTATCGAAAGCCGTTATCATCTGCAAATATTCTATAACTTCTCGATCGTACTAATGCAGCTGAAGTTGTATTTGTTTTTCTTTCGTATATGGTTGTCTGTCCTCTGTGTTTTTCTTTTTCTAAATAGTTTTGCTGCTTATCAATTCGCTTTTAAGGGAAATATGTCAAGCGAAGATCGATTAAGTATCGGAAATGTACTAACATTTCTAGCGATCGATTAGATAAAAATAATCGACGATCAAATAAATAAATCAACTTCACAAAATAAGAGATACAACTTTGTCTTACGTACAAAGTATCGTACACGCTTGCCGACACGTATACGATACTTCGCATCGTTTGAGGAGCAACAGTCGTAAGTTATGCTACATGGTATTCTGTTTCCTCATTTCGTCACGGTTTCATTAGTGTACGTAATGTTAACTAGAAGCTAGTTTATGGTTCAACTGGCGTTGGAGATGTACGGTGGTTACAATCAGAGTATTCCGTCAAGTTTAAAATCGTTTGTAGGAGGTCATCTCGAAGTATGGAAAGGGGAACCTTGAGGTCTGCGGTTGGGAGGTCTGTCGTGTGTTGTGAATGGGTGAGTAGGGTGGTTGCTGTAGAAGCGGAGAGCTCTGTTGGTTTTGCATTGGCGATAACGACTGACCAGGGGAATGAGAATGGAGGTTTTGCGGATGGGAAAACGACAGCGTGTGGTGACAGGGGGAGGTCTGTGAATTTTGTACATTTGGTTGCGGTATGTTCAAGTTATTCGTGACGTTGATGTTATTCAATAGGTTCAGACTATTAGAAACGTTATTAGGGATTGTCAGATTGCTCGGTATACTGAGTGCATTTGGAATATTTATACTTGTCTGTAAATTGGGCGGAAGGGAAAGAGTAGCCGATGTAAGATAATGTACGCTGAAAGATGGACGGGGGGGCTAGTAAAGCCTCATACCTTCTTCAAATTTGACGATAAGAGGGTCAACAGCTGGACTACCGATAAAACTGCCTGCCTCGCTACTTCCTCTACCTTGATCCGACTCTGTGCTGTTTCCATCATACTTTGCGTCATCTGCCAGTAAATTAAACAATGTCTACAGTTAATCGAATGGTTTGATTTTGTCGAATGTTTTTACAAGGTAAAAATATGCCTACCTTGACGATTTAACCATTCTTGATTTAACGATTTTGGCGTCAACTCAGAATTTTTCACTGGGTTAATGGGATTACTAGTAATTGTACGAGCACTTTTGTGCATAAATGAACAGTGAGGTTTCCTGCAACCTCCAGGTTGCATTTCCCAGTAACATGGAATCACTTTGCGATTTTTCTATGCGAGCGATAAAAGTATTTGATTAATAGTTCCTTTAAGTTTCTCGTTTGGACAATCTACATTCCTACACTTTCATATACTTACTTTCAACTCCATGTGTCTATAAGTACAACGTTCGTCAAGGCATTTGCCTTGCTGCCAATATATGCACATTGTCTCGCAACCCAAGGCAGATGGTTCATGTCTGAAAGGACACTCATCACCCTTTGAACAAATTGAAAACAACAATTTTAGAGTATTGACGTAATTCGTGTAAAAGTAATACACATTACGAGCAAAGTACATGATTACGATCATCATGAAAAATTGCAGTGCTCATTGGATTTATCGATACTGCAATGTGACTAGGACATCTTTTACGTGCAGTGAAGTTCCTTTTTTAAAATAAATTCGCTAACCCATTCATAAATTTCCATGGACTTATTAGAACTTAAAATGATAGATAATTATTTGAATAATTATATGAACAATATTATCAGTGGACGTAGATTGTTGTAACATTACAGAAAAACGAGGAGTAACAATTTTCGAAGGTTTGCGAGCGTGGACGAGAGAAAAATGATTTATGTATGTAAATAACTAATTTGTCAGTTATTTGAAAAAAGAAGGGTATCGTGGAACCTCTGACTTCAACATGGCCGATCTAACCTCGAGACGAATGGTAAAGAAACAATATGGAAACAAATTGATCGAACATTTCAGATTTCCTCGCGACGGATAAACACGACGAATATTCCGATTAAGATTGTTAATAGAAGAAAACTTACCTTTTTGCATGTCGAATAATAGAAAAAATAACAGTCGGTATTCTTATAACTGTGCTCCATTTGCAAGAACTGATAGAATGATGAATGATCGTGTTCCTTGCTGAAACAGAAGATATTACAGTTGATAGATACATTCGAATAAATAAATTAGAGAACGATACGGGAATACTTGAAACGTGAAACTTTACCACTTCGTGCGAAACATGATTGCAACGTAATGTACCACGGTGAAACGTTAGTTACAATGTTATTGGAAATTGATTTGAATCGAAAGGTGCCGTGAGCACGGGTATTTGTACAAAGAGAATATGACCTTTCTCCGGTACATATTACTTGTATTTATATTTATTACTTACATGTGGTGGCAGTGATTCCTTAGATGACTTCTTTTTTGCCCCTTCGCTTTGACCCACACACTAAATCGACTCGCACACAGATTCAAGTAAATAGTTCGACCGTAGTACTTTGTCGCCCCTTTCGTGTAGACGCTATTCGGTAATAGATATGATGGCGTAAACTTCCGGCGAGACCCGAAGACGCGCGAACGTTTGCGCGCCACTTTCGAATCGACGCGCCAACTTATCGAACTTACATTAGATTTACAAGATTATGTAAAAATATAAATAACAATATATTAACCCTTTACACTCTTGGAGCTACTTTAACTCGAAAATTAAACATTTCTTCTGAACTAGAACAATTCCATTCTATATGAATCTTTTTCTTTGTATCGGAGTCTCATACTAGACTCCAACATAAATAAATTTTTATTCAATAAAATAACTACTTTGACGCAAAACAGACATTTGCTAGTGTGATTGACACCTTTGTTTATGCTTAAAGTAATTTAAACAAATATAATCTTTCCTTATTGTTTTACAATGAAGAAAATAGTTCTAGCGATCGATAAATTACATGTGCTTACTCACATAGCTCTTATTAAAAGACTCGAGGAAAGTAAAATATTGAAATTTTATTAGTTTATTTACATTTTTATCTTTATAATGATGTTTACAAATCATAATGGATCGATTATAACATATATCTCAGAGAAATGAATATACAATATTTCGTTAACGATGCCTGAAATAATGAAATCTTGAAGCCGTATACAATATGATATTTCTTGTATTATTACTGTAATTAATTAGGTAATTAAAGGGTGATGTGTACGACAAGTGGATAAAGATGTGGGAAGGATGTCGAGATTTGAGAATTAATCAAATCTCTTGAAAAATGTTGTACACATGTATTCGTAAGTTATACTTAACAATTTTAAGACAGTAGAACCTCAATAATCTGAACTAATTCGGGTAACTCGTAATTATTCAAATAAACAGTAAACTTAAATAATATTCTCCCTGGTTCTGTTATTAAACCCTTTTATAAATCGTTGAATGTCTTCTATTTTCTCGTATATTAGACACAATAACTGTACACTTTCATATTCAAACTTTCAGATTATTGGACTATTTCCTTTGTATAAGATAAAGCTCCGATAACCGAGGTTCTACTATACATAATTACTAAATGTAAATTGTTAAAAATATCTTTATGCGTCATAGATACGCAATAGAAATAAACCTATTTCAAACATTACTAGTTTAGACAGATACGTAAAATTTATGGTGATAATCATCTCCCGTTTGAAATAGAACTCAGAAGATAATACAGTATTTTATGGATATAAGTCCCTAGCACTGGTCTGCCGAGGGACATATATGCATCAGGGACACTATTCTTTGAGTTTTGCCGAACGTAGAGAAGGACAGCCGAGCTCGAGAAGCCTTGGTCGCCGAGAT
>CM052331.1:4407049-4441596 GCA_028455615.1 Lasioglossum zephyrum
TTCCAACTTCCTTATTTTTCATTATTTTTTTATGGAACTTCAAGTTCCATATTTGTGGCATTTTCCTGATTGAAATCATACCAAATATGATATAATTCCGATGATATTTACTTGTGTAATAGACAATTGTTGTCCCAATATGTCCCTGACTCTTATATGTCCGTACACCTGTATATGATCCGAATTATATCGTGTTTGGGATCATTTTAATCAGAAAAAATGTCACAAATCTATTTAAAAAAGTCCCATAAAAAATAAGTAATAATAAAAAAAGTTAACCCTTGGTATTGCATTGTGAGCACGCGCGAGCCTTTGAACTGTGCCGCCGACTCCGACTCTTTGCGTCTCTTTCTTTCCCATAGGCTATCCTTCCACGCGCCAGTTACTTTAATTGTCTATTACACAAGTAAATATCATCGGAATTATATCATATTTGGTATGATTTTAATCAGAAAAATGCCACAAATATGGTCATCGAAGTCCTATAAAAAAATAATGAAAAATAAGGAAATTGGAAATTCTGATTAGGCGGTCTCACCGAGACACCCGAGCCGCATGATATCGTACTTCTCGGCGACCGAGGCTTCTCGAGCTTCTTGGCCCCTCAAGGGGGTATACCCCGCAGTAGTGAGGATAGATCAGGGACTTTTATGGCTCAGACTTTTGGGACATATACGCATAAAATACTGTATTACTATTGCATAAGTTTGAATCATTTTCGTGTTTGATATCTTCCTATCAATAACGAAATACCCATTTATGTCCATCCTGCACTACAATAATAATTATAAAATAATAAAGATACTGGTTAAAGAAAATACAAATATCATCTAGTTGTAAAATAAATTCACAAAACATTTCAATATAAAAAGCACGGCGACATCAAAAATTTACATACAGATATTTTTTCTTTAGAGATCACAAAAATCATTTAGTTATGTTAGACGTGTATAACATATAAGTAATCACAAAATTAACTTCTTAGCAGCTGTGGATGGTATACATATTTTCGATGAAATACGCATTGTATAGTATAGTATAAAGATCTGGTTTCGTTCGTTATCAAAAATCAATAAAAAACAGCAGTAACTAAAAGGAAGCATTTGATATTATGTTTATTAATAAAAATGGGCTGGTTAGCTTGATATAAGGTATATAGATGTAACGGTAAAGTGTATATAAGATGTAATAATAGATGATCAAAGAAAATTTAAATTCCATCAAATATTAAAAACCTTCAATCACAATTAATTTCTTACTTTTTTTCATAAATCTATCCCTTTTTTATTAAACATCTTGTATTCGGATTGATTTTGAAAAATCGTCAATTTCTTAAGCCAAATCAGGTGAATACTTTTATTTTATTCTTTGTCCTAACCGAGATGCAACAATACGAACATGTAATTTATTTACACATATTATATTAAATATACAGTCAATTCTACTATAATACATACTTCTACTCTGTGTGCTGAACGTAACATTTACGTAATACTTAATCATATGATTTTCTTATAAGCTTTCTCCAGCATGACCCGTTCAATAATCATTGAAAATACGTAAGAATTGATTTCACGATTCTATAATATTAAATCGTTCCTTTGGAATGATTATATCGAAAATGATTAGTCACGTGCATTGATCATTGAAATAATAATTAAAAACAAGTCTGCGTAGACGGTATCATTATGAATGATATGTTTATGTGGTTTGCATTGTATAATTTTCTAAAAAATATTGAATCAGTAAAGCCTACAAAAGATAAAGATAAAGATGAATGGTAATATTATATTCTTCGAACGCGTTATGTTTGGATGGATAATTTAAAAGAAAATAATAAATGTAGGCAAGTATGCAATAGTAGAAAAGACTGTTTAAAAAACGGAATTCCAAAACTCAGAGGAAAAAATTGCGTAACAAACATCGGCAATAGGTACTAGAAAAATACCTCGCGTTTTACGACAAGAGGATTGACCAGCAACCCATTGGTAAAACTAGATTTAGTGGCAAACAATGATAAATGTCAATATATCACAACCACAAATTACGACATCGTTATAGTACATCATCTTGGATTACAATCCTGTTTTAATATAGTCCCAATAATATTCATTTTCGAAGATTACGTTGGTAAGATATTATAAACGTCAATTCAGTATATACTTCTAGATTAGCAGTAATACCGAACGTAACACAGTAATGTTAATTTAACAGTCTTATCAAAACATTCAATATTATCACCTCGTACCATAGTAATCATATTTAGAACTGTCCTACTTTCTTAAATGATGAAATTAGCCATTGCAGTGTTATTATATAAACGATCTCATGTTGCCGTCGCCAAATAACTAGGAAGTCTATTCATAAGTCGGCTGAAACATCGCGTTATTCGTTAAAGTTCCATATTTATTACATCGATACATGGTACCCCCATTCAGATAAAAGTTAATCATGAAAATCGTCTAAATATTTACGACAAAGAAAACAAAAGCACTGGTAAAAAATTTATATTCAATTCTCTGTTCACATAGTCAATAACAACCACTGCTATGAAGCCAAATGTATATTGCAACTTCGACTAGAATTCTATATATCATGTATTCTGTACTTCTCTCTCTCTCTCCCTCTATATATACGCAACAAATATGTATATGCAAATACTAATATACCCGTATATACATTACTTTTAAACGTATATATCATAGTATATAGCAAATGCGCATTTACATACTTACTCTCAATATTCGTACCATTAGTTTTTTTGCTTATTAATGGATATATTAAACACTGACTAATATTGCCATTACTTATCGCCTTGTACTTGATCATAGTCAGAAACTTATCCTCGTCTTTAGTTGTATAAGCCTTGGTTTTGCATCTATTGATAGATTTGTGGTAGACAAGTCAATGATATAGAAGAGAAACATATAGAAAATATAGAAGAGAAACAAATAAGTACGATTTTTACTCAACTAGAACAGGCGTCATACTAATGTCTTTCCTTCTCGTCAATTGAAATTATACTATCAAAAACAAAATAAAGGGGGGGAAAAATGATTCGAAGTATCGAGTACGTAACTGAGCTTGAATCTAACCATTTCAACGCGCGTTCCCATGTTTCGTAATACGACGAGAACAACATGGAAATAATTGAAATGATCGTTATGACTTATTTGAACTACAACATTTTGAGCAGTCAAAACAACTGGTGTGCTATCTTTTGGCTGACCAAGATGAACGGGTACCACCGCTCCCAATTATTTGACTCTGAAGCTCTGTTATTGTTTCTTGCAAGGCTTTCTTCTCTCGCAGAAGCATCTGTATATTCTCTTGCGCCGCATTTAAATGTAATTTGATTGTATCGGACTCCTCCTTCACTCGCATCAATTTCGCATTGTCCTCGGACAATTTCTCCAAAGTGTCGACACGTCGGCGAAGCTCCTCATTGTCCGACTTCAATTGCTTGCTTGACTTTCTCAAAAGAGTCACTTCCATCTCGTAGTCTACGTTCTGATCCGTTTGGTTATCATTGTTTGATAACGTTACGAAAGAATCTTTGGAGCTCAACATGTTTACTAAAAACACAGAATACCTTAATTAGACGAATTCATTGGAAGACTGAATTATTTTTATACGATTCAAGAAGACGTGAGAAAGCTAGGATTCATCGGCAGCTACATTATTTAGGTACAAACGATGAATAACGTTCTCTTATCGATAAATAGTTGGTTTCATTGTATGCACGCCGCTCGTTCATGCTGTATTATAAAATGCATATTCTAGAAGCACTGCAATGAGTATGTATGATCGTCCAAAGACATTTTACTTTAAAAAGATTTAAAAAAGAAGTCATGCCTCGTCACAAGTGCATGTTCATGGACGTATTTTTCGTGAAATGATCGAAGTAAGCAGTAAATTTGAATACTAATCATCTACTTTTGTAATGTCAATGCTCACATTAGGAAGGCCATCTGAATGCACAGAACAATTACATAATTTATGGTATTAATTAGAAAAAAAATAAGGAAATACATATAGATATATCTGCCACTTGCGTGTACTTTACATACTCGCTAACAACTATGTTCTACTGTATTATCGGATCTATTTCAATTAGTGGTTACATCTATACTAACTGTAATACGGATTACAAGTGGCGGAGAACGATGATATAATTTAAAAATTGAATTGATTGCTTACCAACTGGTTCGATATGAAAAGCACCATTTGTATCTCGCACTATTCTAAGTTTTGAAATATCCATATCTATAGGAATCGGTCCTGGTGAAGTAATATTATTAGGTGGACGATCTTCGTTTAAACGCAATGAAATAGTCTCTAAATATATCTGTAATAAATAAATGTGATAAGTCGAGAATATATACAAGACAAAATAACGATAACTGTAATTGTATTCTTTTATATACCTGCATTGGTATCGGCTTTGGTATAATTTCATCTTCGAACAAATCTGTAAGCCCGCTTATCGAACTCATCGACAAAGCCATTGATATGTCATGAACTTTAACGTCTAGTTTATCTTCGAACAAGTCTAATACACTCTGTTTATTGTGAATATCGATAACTCCAATATCTACTTCCTGTTCGGCACTATAACTTTGATTTTCAGACGATTGCACATTCTTGTTGCTTGTGACCTGGCTCGCTTGAGACAGTTTGTAAGAATCGGATTTGCATTTTAAGTCATGATCCAAACGAAGTTTGATACATGATCTACAGTTCGAATCTGAAGCTAACTCAACCCAACCTCTAGATCGTGCACTGAACTTTGTCTAGGAAACAAAAACATCAAAAAGATAAATTTATATAGAAATTAATACACTTATAGCGTTTACAAACTTGTCATAGACGCATTTACTCTGTTATGTTGTTTAAAGAAAAAAACATAAAAATAGTTGGAATTCTTTCAACTGTAATTTATAGAGGCTCGCAATTGTACAAAATAAATCACAGAGCGTTTAAACAAAAAGATATTCAGACGTAAAATTATAGTTCAGCCCAATAATCTCGAAAGAAACTAGGCAATTGAAAAAATGAAAAATATAGTTCTATAAAGAGCAATATACTTTTGTAAAAGGAACAATGTAATCACGAAATTATTTAAAATATTGTAGAACGTACGAACGAACAAATAACTGGTATCATTAATTTAGATTCCACCGAAACGTTTATACAATTCTGGAAATTACTGTAATTCGTACAAAAGTATACATTAATACACATATTTTTAATAAATAACATTCAAAAGCTTTCGAAATTCATTCCAAGTAAACTTCATCTCACACCATGCTGCATAAACTTATTTTTTTATAATAATATTGTAAAAAAAAAACATAAACCCCAAATTTGCTTACCAAAATAGCTGATGCAAATGATAAAGTAAAGAGAAGATTTTGTTCATGTGAAAACACTGGTAATAAAATATGTGTATTACATTTGTATAGCAATAATGTAAATTTAGTTTGAAGATAAAAACATGCAACAGAATATATGCGGTACAAGGCATGTAATATAAACAAATATATGAGTATTTTGCCAATACCTTCCTCTTGACCTGCCACAAGTGCCACAAAAAAACATTCACAAGAGAAGGAGAGACGCAGGAGAAGCATGCAAAAAAGTTAAAAGACATACATTGTATAAATATACATATATATATATATAGTATAAATGGTTGTTATGTTTGTGATATGAAGTTAAAAATGGAACTTAGAGTTTTCTTTATAAGACGAAAACATGTAACTAGGAACAAAATATTAATCGCTAGTTCATTCCAAGTACGATCACAGAAGAAAAATTACGTTTTTAAACACTATACTGCATGACCTTTCTCATGTCTCAAAATTTCATATTTCTAACGTTTGAAAAAAATATTGAAAATGTTCGACAAAAATTAAATTCGTGTTAATTAAGGAAACAAGTTATCACTTGGTTGTTCGGTTACTGTTTAAAACAAACCCAAAACTTTGATATGAAAGAAAGCAATTTGTATAGTATATACAGAGTGTTTAATCTTAATATATTATTGCAAATTACACATAGATTACTTACTATACTAAAAAAATATGATTCAAAACTGTACAATTTTTATCTGAAACATGTTTCCATGCAGCAAATAGTCATGAGTAATTTGCTGAATAACAGATTGAAATCGGACACTTTGTATAACTAAACTGAGAAAGTTTCTACTGAAAACTTACGCGAGAGAAAAAATATTTGAAATTTAAATATTTATATCTATTAATTAGATTAATAATAGCATAATCATGTACTTGACAAACAGAGTGATAGTTAAATTGATGTACATATGTTTGTCTCACCTGAAATTCATCCCACGGTATAGAAGAACAGTCGTCATTGCCGACATTCGATACTTGAACTTTGATGGAAGATGCATATCCGCAAGACTGTTGAATAAATTCGACTTTGGATAGTTTAAATGTTGCCATAGAGACCTAAAAAAATAACCATGCGTGCCTAACAAGAGTACCATGAGAGAAAATAAATCAAACAGTCTGCTCGAACTTACAATATCTTTACGTTTACACACGCTGTCCAAGGATTTTTCGCTTTGCGTATCCGGAGTTTCTTCAACTACTTCGCTAGCTTCCTCTACCGTTGTTATTCTCATTGTATTATCGACCGAAAACATAGCATCCAGTTTCTCTTGATCTTGAAGATTGACCAACACATAATTCTCGCTATCGGAGCTAACATCGCTTCTTATAGACACTGTATCGCTGCTACCATCCTCGGGGGAGGCTTTCAAAGCGGAATCGAGCGATGTCATTAAATTACTCAGACCTTTTTTCATAGAAGAAAGACCAACATTGAAGTTGTTCGGAATGAACGGTGCATTCGAAGACGAATCTCCTTTAGCATGTTTCAACGAGGATTCAGGTATAGCTCGCATAGTGAGTAATGCTTTCTCCTCCTCTATAGCGATGCATTGCTTTTCGTGTGCTGCATTGGGTATATGGTCGTGCTTATTTGGACCGTTCTGCTTAAATGTAACAACGGGTTGAGTAGGAATAACAGGATGCATGAAGTCCATCGATATTATCGACGATACTTCGCTTTGCGGCGTTACCAGCGTCACATCGTCGTTATTTATATTAATCTTCTTAGCGTTAAAATCAGGTCGGTCCATGCTATTTTGCCACTGAGGGGTAGAACTTACAATTTCATCTGCTATGCTAGATGTGTCTGGTACCACAGACTCCACGTCTGCACCTGAATTTTCTTTGCCAGGTGTGTGAGAAGGCATAACAAAAGTTACTTCGACTTGTGGTATCAGTGCACCGACAACAAACGTGCTGCCGGAATTAACTTTCAATACTTTGTTCGAATCGATAGTCAGATAGGTCGCCATCTCCGATAGAACCTCCGATAGTCTCAGTAAAAATAAATATTGGTAATGATTTATCTGTACGCTAACTAAATTGCTTATGTACGCAAGGCCATGAATATCGACGGTCGAATATTTCTCCGTAGTCGATGGATTCACCGACATGTAACACCATAATGTCAGGGGAAACGCATCGAGAAATGGTACCGGACGATTTTGTCCGACCGCACGCGCGCCAAAGAAATCCCCCCATACGGGCTCCAAATTACAACACCACACGTCCTTAGCCTCCGTCCATAAAAGTTCTCTGTTCAATTGACGGGTCAATTCGTTTACAGAATTACTGCTGAAATTCGCTGGCGGATGGCGCACGTTATCAGTGCCTAAAATAAATTATTTGCAAATATTCAGATTAAGATACAGGGTGATTACGAATCTCTGTGAAAAATTCCTTACCTGCACAATGCGATAAAAATTTATCTGTTACGACCTGAGAATCGTCCGTTTTATTCGGAAATTCAGTGCTGAAGAACATCTGACCCATTTGGAAAGCATTTAAGCATTGTGCCAAGTCTGCTCTCGAACATCTTTCAGTCGATCGGACATTTGTTATCGAGGCTCTTGAAGTCTGAATATGCAATGACTTTGGCCTATCCTTCTGATTTGGGTAATCTTGTTGGCTTTCAAAAACTATCTGGAAATGATGATTTCATTGTATGCGCGATACCATTGTGTAACTATTTTAGGGCTGTTACTTTCCTTCGAAGAGTCGAAGCTTCGGAAAAGCAACAACCCTAAACTATTCAGTTAGATGTTGTACTGTTCACCACTTACTCTTGGAAGTATAGCTTCGATTTTGACGTCAAAGTACATTAAATTAGTGGAAGTATGAGCTGCTTGTTTATCTTTAGTCATTAGAGAGTGATGTAAGTTCAATGCGAAAGAATTAAACCATAAGCAGGAACAAACATCAAAATTTACTTGAATAGGATTCAGTTGTACATAAAACTTTGGTGGTGGCACTAAACAATAACAAAGTATTCTCAGTTACGTATTTTTTTTTAAAATAACTAATAACAATTACTTACATGGAAATGTTATGTCCCCAGGATAATAGTAGTATGTGAACTCAGCGTGGAGAATCGTTACTTCTTCTGGTAGATAAAATCTGTCCCTCTCACCTAAGCAAAAGAAAAACACTTCAATAAAGACTGCGTATGAAATGATTAAAAATCTTTGGCAACAAGGAGTTAAAAATCAATGTTAGATCGTGTAGAACATATTGTGTAGTAATAATGTAACACAAAAAAGCAACGGAACTTTCCAAACATGAAACTACTTTTAGCAAGTATTTGCAATATAATTGTTACTGTAGATACACTACAACTATTAGTAGTTTATACCTGGTGCGTGTTTCTTCCTTGATTGAGCTGTACAATTTTTAAATAAAAGAAATTATTGACATAGTATACAAATTGTAGGTAGAAGCTACTTGTTATAAAATAGATTTTCTAAGTAGATACTATAGATTACGAAATGTCTATATACCTGTAATAAATTCTTTTGGTATAGGATTGCGAGACGTGGTTGTTACTTTGTACAAAGTAAAGTCATCGATTCTTATTATGATACATGTTGTCATCAACTTCGCGAGCTGCTCTAGAATATAATTTTTCACTGGATTACCGCTCGGATGCTGTGATTTCTTTTGCTCGTTAGAAAATGCATTCGCATTTTGCGTTTGATTATTCTTTTCCAAATTTTCTCCAGAACCTTTTGTACTACTAACTGAATTTAATAAATAAATATGATCAAATCACAGACTCGCATACTTCTTGCTAGTATTTAGTCATTTTTTCGAAACGAACCTGTAACGTTCCCTTGACTTCTCGTTAAAGGGGAGTGTTGTGTTCTACCGGAATCAATCAGATCCATAAACTGACTTCGGAATGAACTCAACGATTGTTGCAACCATTGACTGTGGCGTGTAGCATTCTCTCTGTAATTGGCCCAATGCTTTCTGTCGGCCATCGCCAAATGATATGGATAATAATCGATTTGAAATTTAACAAGCGAAATCTGTAGTGCACCTCCATCTTTTAAATCAGGATGGGAGGATCTACCATCTAGTAGAAATAAATAAAGATGTAGATTATTAAACGTTTCTTCCAGTAATGAAAACGAAAAAGTTTATGTGTACTCACTGCCAACATCGTCACACAAATGCAAATCAATTCTCTGACATAGAAAATGATATGACGTCTCCACAACATCGCATCTGGTAAATAACTTCGAAATAAAAGTGTGGCATTGATTTTTCGTTCTGGATTGTTGCGATACTTGTGCTTGATACTCCGGCAATACCTTGAATAATCAAAGTCGTTAATATTACCGAAATAATAAGCATGTCGTCATTTTTATTCTCTATGTACAAACCTCCAATTTTCTAGCAGCTTTTGTTTTACGTTCCAAAACCGTGGCCTTTTCTATTAAGCCACCAAGGGAGTCGATAAAATGTAGAGCTGCTTTCAATTGTGAATCCGTTAAAACCCATAAAAGGTCGTCTAATATAAGAATCAGTCTTGATCCCATAACAAAACAATCTAAAAGACGTAGTTTGTATATCTCGCTTATTGTTCATAAGAGGGAAAATAATACTATCTCAAGTACGATTATACATATGTTGTTTACCTGAAATTCTTTTCTTGATAGTGATGCGACATCTCGCTTGGTTCGTAAGCAGACGTAAAGGTGTCAAATTCTTATCTTTAGTACTTTGCGCTTCTATTCTAACGGTTTGCCATTCGAGCTCTTTAAAAATAAGTAACTGCCCACGATCAGAATCTTTTAATCTAGTCGTTCTTAAGTCACAACGTTGCCATGTTGGAGACTTTGATTCCACAACGATGCGGTTCATCTATAATGAAATAGAGATTCTCAAGTGTTTTAAAGGTTAAAAGATAAAATGTAAATTATACAAGGAGGGAGAAGGAAAATGGGACACAGCGATTACAGAAGGAACTAAGAAAGAAGTTCCTTCCTACGAATACATTACCTGAACCGAAGCAATGAATGCAGGGCTTTTAAATGTAACCGACACAGTATTAACGGCCACTGTGATTCCATCGATTACTTTGTGTATGAAAGAATATTTTGTAGGACCCGTATACGAAGACAATCCTTGCATGGAAGATAAATCTCTTAAATCTTCGCAAGTTTCTACTTCTATATGGACTTCATCTAAACTCTGTAAAAGATAAAATTTGATCTTATCTTGATAAGAGACAAGCAATAAACAACACATTCCTTATTGACAGATACGTTCATAAATATTTACCAAATATATAGGAACACTTCTTAGCTTAGTCCATTGTATGCGAAACGAAACCTTATTGCACCAAGCATTTGTTAGTCTGAGCCATGAAGGCAGCTCTAGCAACTCTGTCAAAACTATTTCATCCAGTTCTAAATTGGATAATTCACCTTCCCCTTTAAATGTGCTTAGATTTATTTTATCTGCAGACAGATTCTTGGTGAACCTAGAAATTTATATAAAATAATATAATATCGTAGTATCGTCTTTATTTAATGCACGCAACAACCATATTGCAATTTGTAAGACAGACGTAATAAGGCGCAGACATTGACAATTAATCTGTACGTGACACTTTCAAACTCCAATTAGTTCGAAGTCGTTGTTCGAACAACTGAAAACAACGATCGAAAGAAATGATCTACAATTCAACGAGAACAACATTAGCAATTCGATATCTTCAAGAGAATATGTTTACAATTGTATAAATTTGAAATGCAAGTTCGAATTGAAGAAGACCTGTGGAATTTTTAATCGTGCATGAAACCAAAGATAAGCAAAATGGAATTAACAATTCAACCGTGTACATACCTTGACAGATGCTTCAATAATTGTTTCTTTATTAGTGACACCATTTTTTCCTACTTTCAATTAGTTTTTATTACATCTAATACACACTCCAACATGGTTAGCTTAACATTCCACATTTGCGAACTACAATCCGTTTATACATGCCACGATTGCCATGACTTTCGACTCGAGTAGTCAGTAAGTGGACTACACCGGCGGTCACGAGGTTGTCCACCCTACTCCAAATCCTTCAGGCTAGTATACGTTTAGGTAGTCGGAGTGGGGTGGACATGTATTCTGACAATTCGTGCCACTAACTTCTAGTTACTTTTTTTGGATTCTTTCCAACTTTTTGCATGATATTTCACTTCTTTTATCTTCGCTCGGCAAAAATTATATACATAAACGACGAGGAGAGAAAGCGTTCTAAATTTTTTTCGTTTGAAGCAATAGAAAGTCCAATAGTATCGTTCGAGCATCGTTTGAGAAATGTTTGTACACCATTTATCTAAATTATAATTATTTGTTATCGTTCTTTCTATTTTTCGTGTAT
Source organism: Lasioglossum zephyrum (assembly GCA_028455615.1). Taxonomy (NCBI): domain Eukaryota; kingdom Metazoa; phylum Arthropoda; class Insecta; order Hymenoptera; family Halictidae; genus Lasioglossum; species Lasioglossum zephyrum. The sequence goes on from CM052331.1 coordinate 4,418,855, forward strand.
ATAACTCTGTTCAGCTTGAGCCTTGCCGGCATTCAAGATAATGAAGTATCTGGTGCCCACAAGTACGTCACAAGAAAATTCAAAATGGTGGATAGTAAGTATTTCATACTTACTGATTATTTTTACAATAAAGTATTTTGTGAGGAAAATTTAACTTTTGTGAAACTATAATTGACAAAATTAGTTAGTCGTATTTAAAATAATAAGAGTAAAGTAAAAATGAACGAGTAATAAAATCAAATATATATTACAGTTACAGTTTGAATAAATATATTTATACAGAATAAGATACTGCAACTTTTGAACGGATTATAGTATTTTGCCCACATTCATCATCTAGTAAATGAAGGAATCTTGGATCATGGCATAGAAGAAATTTTTTTCATGGGAACAGGAACTTATCGTTCCGTGATTTTCGGTTGGTTAGCCTGGGTCCGATCGTGAAACGTGTATTCGCGAGTGATAAGAATACATTTGACAATGAGCGATAGCAGATAAATGGGATCACGAAATAATTCTTACGTTTAGTTAATATCGAAAAACTGCTCGATGCATAGTCAAATAAGTGAAACAGTGACGGAATGTCAACATAGTGCCTCAAATGGAAAATGGCGAAGATCATGAAAGGATCCGAACCGTTGAGCACAATCTTCTTCTGCGAATATTGCACTAACCTTTCGTTCAAGCAAATAGAAGATTTTATCAGGTGGGTCGGTCTACCGGATTTCTGTTTTCATTGAAATTATGTCGATCAATCTCATCGTTTTTTCCATTCCATTGACTCTAGCATATTTCCCATGTAATTCTCATAATCGCACAATGTCGATAATGATTCATGCATTAAGCTGACAGTGTTTAAATGAGCACAGATTTTTTTGTTGAATAACTGATTATTCAATTTGCATTCAGGCACTTAAGAGATCAACATTGTGCCAGAGAAGGAGGATCTTTTGTGTGTCTCTATGGTTACAATGGAGTATGTACTAGTCTTCCTGTGGAAGGTGTTTCCGATAAAGATTATGTAGCACACGCCACCAAGCATGCGATGATGCAAGAGCAACGGAAGAGCAACGGCCAGTTGTCGAAGCCTTCCTCTTCGTGGACTGTATACTCAGCTGCGCAAAACTTGCCAGCTGTTTTAAATGATCCATTTAAAGGGAAGCAGAGTAACTTTTTAACACGTACCTGGGGAGATGGATTTGTGGAAAAAGTTGATATACCTAAAAGCCCATACCTCCCGGAAGTTACCATGCAGCATTTCGAAACTTATTTAATGAAAATTGCCAGGGTAATCCATATATTACTTAAGTCTTAGAACTTTTCCATTTTTTAATTAATGATATTGACTTGTAGAGATTCAGAAAGCATTCTCGCATGAACTCGAATGCTAATAGATCGACTACCAACGAATTGTTACAAAACTTTCCGAATTTACGAAAAGTGAAATGTTCAGGTAAGAATAATGATCTCACGATTCTTACAGTGTTATTCTGATAATATTGTGGAAAATCTTTGCATTAAGTAGACAATGTTTATTTGTGCAGATCGAATGCAATTTGATTTAACTAATATACCAAAAATTTTTTTAATACCCAATCTGGATCTTTCTCAAAAAGACAATTTTTATGCTGTATTTCCATTCACAAAGAATGGATTATTAAACGAAGATTCTAATATTGTTATGCATGTAAAACAAATGCAAGAAAAGGTACATCGACGAGTAAATATGCTATACAGAAAAAAAAGCTAAGGGAAGTTAACACAAATAATATTAACGTGTTTCTTTCAGTTAAGTCACTATTTAGATATTGTGGAAGTTAGAATAGCTGAACAGGTTGCTTCGAAATCTCAAGCATTTTTTCACGCTATGACTTCTCATGATGCCTTAATGGAGCAGCTCACGCAAACTATTACTGTTCTCAAAGCTCTTAGGAAAAATATACACCAAGTTGATAGACATCTAGTCAATGATTCCTTAGATATATTACGGTAATCCACGAAATTATTTTTCATGATGTTACCTTGCGTTTGACGCTACCCACGATTCTTCCACGTTTTAGATTAGAACAAGCAAGATCTAATCGGTTATTAGTTCAAGAAAAGTTAAAGCTTATGGCGACGGTGCATCAAAGCCAACCGATGATACAGTTGTTGTTATCAACTCCAGATTACGTGGCAGCGTTGGATCTAATTTCCACTACTCAAGAGATACTTTTACAAGAGTTGAACGGGGTGCATAGCTTTAGGTACATTTCAATTTCGATCAGCGGTAATCCTAAACATCCTCACGATGCACCGTTAACGTTTCCTCGCGTTTCTAGACATCTGAGTTCTCAGTTGATGGAGATGGAGCGATTGGTAGATAAAATGTTGTCCACGGAGTTCCAAAGGTACGCGACCGCCGATTTGAACAGACCGTTGGGTGGTGAGAACAGTGTTCTGGACGGTGTAAGTATGCGCACGATCTTTAGAAGTGTACACTTTGTAGCGAGAAAATCGTCGCCCATCTCTTCCAAGTGAGATCATTTGTACGTCCTCAACGAACAGGATAAGCTTGTGTCGATCATTTCCGGTTTGCTGCGGCAAAAGCATTTTCAATTTGTGGATACTTACAAAGAGGAGGCTATCACGACGGTGAGAGCTGTGACTAAGCAAAGGGTGATAGAGGCTCTGGCAGAGAGCGACTGTTGCAGCGATCAACAAGCAGCTGCTCTAGAAGTCGGAGGACTTTCCTTAGCGGAGCGATTAACGTTGCTGAACAACACCATACAGTCGTTAACGTTTCTACTGATGCGAGTCAAGGTATTGAACACAGTTGAGAATGCAGTTGATCATGGAGATACATTTGAGTATTCATTGTAGGCTGTTCACGACGTCATGCGAGACACGGTAGATCTTGCATCCGGTCGAGTTTGCGACGGATCGTTCGACGAGAGCATACCTGATCGGTTATTGACTCGAGCAGAACATTCGCGAGTAACGGCCAAACTCAATGATATGATAACCTCGGTTTGCGATTATTGTCACGAACGAATGGGAAATCTGCTTTCTGCAGGTGCGAATGACAAAGACAAGTCGCAAAACGATAAAGAGAAACCGACGATCGAGAACGCAAGTAACAAATTAGAGGAGAAAGATAGCCAAAACTCGAACGACAAGTCCTCCTGGTTGAGCAAGAGGGCAACCACGGCACAAGTGTGTCAGTTGGCTAATTTGGTCGAGGGATTTACAGAAACTTGCGAGAAACTCTGCGGCAAGCAATGCACAGCCTTACGATCCGCCTTTAAGGTAAACTTCATACCTCCAGACAAATACTTTCCTTTCCAAATCGCAGCGTTCAATTAAAATTTGTTCGTATTGCAGGCACAAGCCAGCAAGTTCATTCAGAGATTTCACACCGAACTTAAAACGAAACTCACCCTTCTGTTGGAGTCTGAAAGATGGAAACAGGCTGACGTGCCATCAGAATTCCAGCACTTGGTGACATACGTGCACGAAAACCAATATATACCAACGTACCAGTTCAAGCCGGATGACAAAACTAAGGAAGATGATGTTCAAAATTTTATTCTAGTGGGAGACGAGAAGTACGCTGTCGTTGCCACAGCTCTGATGCTTATTCAAATGATCCACGAGTATTGCAGGTGATTGTCGAATCGAAACAGCGAGAGGAAAACAACGAGAAATAAAATGAAATTTTATTGCAATTGCAGAACCGGCAGCGAGTTGGTTGCCTTGTCCGGAACGATTGGAAGGCATTTAGCTGAATTATTACGGCATTATAATTCTCGTTGCTGTCAACTTGTACTCGGCGCTGGCGCGATGCAAGTTGCTGGTTTAAAAACAATTACTAGTACGATACTGGTACTGGCTGCCCGCAGCTTGAAGCTGATTTTGTGGTTTATGCCTTTTGTAAAGGCACACTTTCAATGTGAGTTTCTTTTTTCGTTTCCTTGTTTCGAAATATTGACTCAACGTTGCAATTCGAATGCAGCACTGTCAGAGCAGAATCCTAGTCGTGGGTTTGGCTCATCCAACATAAGCGGCGGCGTCGCGTTGCTGGACAGCGTCGAAAGAAACATTCGAGCTCACGTGAAGGAGATCGAAAGTAAGATTCTTACCATTGTGGACAATCTGCTTGGTGGACAGATATCGAAGTGGACGGCGCGCCCACCAGTACCGTCGGTCTCGTTTAGAAATATTTCAAAGTAAGTACCGAGGCTGGCAGAAAGAAACACGCCGTAGCCGGAAATATCTGAAACAAACTATTCATCATTGCAGTTATTTAATGAAACTACACGAAGCAGTTTCTGGTATTTTGCCTGCAGTCGAAGTACAAATCTTGTATCGAACGGTAAATACGTCTTTTAAAGAGAAACTACGAGAACAGTTAGTCAAAATGAATATAGTGAATAACGGTGGTCCACAACACGGTATAGTCACGTCCGAACTGACTTTTTATCTCGAGGCGTTGCGAAAGCTGAAAGTGTTACCCACCAACGAGTTAGATGACAATTGGATGAGTGACATATGGACTAGATAACATGCAGAGCGTGTGATATATTGCATAATAGAGGCGATGAAGTATTGCCGAAAGAGGTGACTAATCTTTCTTATTGTCTTCCTTCGCACGCTTCGCAATCGTCCTACGATATTAAACGTGTTTCAAATGGATTTCTCAAAAACATGGGGTGGCTTATATACCGGGAATCATCCATAGAAATATTTCTAATTATTTAATCCGTAAGGTTGTATGGATTATAGAGCCGGCTTAACGTTATGGTAATCTAAGGAGAATCAATCCACGGGACAACATTTTTATAAAATGTTGCGTTCTATGTTTCCGAGACTATTTCGATGCCTGGGAACTAGAGGATGGTTTCAAAGGAATACGATCTTATTTGTATCAGTTGTTGGATATGTTTTAATACTAATTCTAAGCTAGTTTCATCGTTCGTACTTTTCGTCTCTTAAACAGTCAATCATTTATGCCACAGTGTTCAGGTGTAAGTTTTCATATGACGAGTGTGAACGACCTCGATTCTCTTTTCCGAAGAGCTTGCTTTCAGTTGATCAGTATATCAGGCATAAGAGAATAAGATTGGAGTAGAAGGACCAAGACATTAGGTACTAAATGATTTTCCTTCACATAGGTGTCCTTATATGTCATAATAAGTGAAATTAGAAATTTTTACGAGGTGAAACACACTCGCACTTGAATTTCATATAAACCTGAAAAAACGTACGTAATGCGACTGCTTTTATTGTTGTGTTCATTGCTAGCATTGGACTGATTATGAAGAGTGTATCCTCGAAATAAATCTGATAATGATCCTTCGAACATTTTTATATATCGCGTACTACGTATATCTCAGTCTGTTTTTATCGGCAGATTGTTCAACTAGGTTCTCATTAGCGAGGGTGGCTTATTATAGGATCGCTGCCGATGGTGTGTTTTTATCAAACTTTTCTGAACGAATCAAATAACTCTTTAGAAATGGTGAAAAACATATTTCGATTCATTTAATACTACATCACAAGAGTTCACGACTACTTAAACGAATAAAATGAATCGTGCTGGTAAATTTTTCCTTTGTCTTTGCGACCAAAGATAGAATGATATAGGTTGTTATTACCTACGATTGTGTATCACGTTCAGTTTATTATGATACTGTAATTTTACATTAGTGTTCCGTAATATTTCTAATTTATTCTAGTTTATTATTTATACGGTGCATTCCATTCTAGACGTAGTCTAGTCTATTGTACATAACGAATAAGCATCACGATAACGAGTTGTATTTTCATTCATAAATGATTTGTTAAGAATAAATACTGTGCGTTATGGTCCAGCAAAGACGTATTCATATGTTTTAAACATTTTCAGCTAATTTTCGATCTCCGAAACGACGCGGTTCTCATTATTATCGCGAATCGTTGCGAACCTTTTCTGTCAAGACTGACGACGTCTTGTTGAATCATCACGCGTTCCATCTAGAGGTATAGACATATAACAACTTAGATGTACCATACCTCATTCAATTACTGCATAATGTATTATAAAGATTATATAAAGATTATGCTATATAAAACTTTCTTACATATGATATTTATTTACTGAGCGAACATCAATTTCATTGGATGAACGAACAGGTGGATACGCCAGGTAGCATTTCCATAGCAACGAATACAAAAACACAGCCATAACCTGTGTGCAAAAGGAAAGGATTTTCATATCCTGTAGTTGTTCATATTTGTCTGAGAATCGTACGTTATAATATAATGACGAACAAAAATTCGTATGTATCTGGTTACGTTCGGTTTCGTCGATAATTCATTTGTGATAGATAGACAGCGGATTGTGTGCATTTATGACTACAATGAATAGATGTAATTGAAACAGTAGAAATATTGAAAGATTTGAAAGATATTGTTGTATTATTATCGACCTGTTAAATGTATTAACTTTTAACTCGCATACAGTACTTACAATCTCGAAACATAAAATCTAGTGTTCCAAGCGTAAGCAAAGGTGCCGTCTACATTAGCAAATATTTATTTTGCATTGACATAGTTATTTCACATTTTTAAATTTCTATTTCACTCAAGTTCTGCATAAAGATCTGCTGTCTGGCGATAGATCAGAAAACCTGCTCTGAAAATGGTAGCATGTGGTTCTGTGATACTGTTTCTGTGATCGCAATTCTTTTTTTAGCGACGAAAATATGAGAGACACGGCGGTGAGGCTCTGTTTAGAAGAAGAACAGCGTCGTAAAAACGATCCTGACGAAACCCATGAACGTTCCATCATCATTGTTGGTTCTAAGAAAGTTGTACGTATTGAGGTCTCAGCTCGGAAATTTGATGATCTTCCGAGACAAAAGTATGAAATATTTTTTGTGGACTTGGAACAACAGATACGATTTCTTTTTAGGGTAAAACGACGATGATATATCGATTTCTCGAAAAAGAGGAAACGCCGAAGCCCACCATCGCGATCGATTATTCTTTCGGGCGTAAAGCCGGGAAGAGCTTAGTAAGCTTTCTTTTTCGCTATAATTTCAAATCGTGGATTACTTAAGTAGCAAAAAAGATTATTGATCAATGATTTAGTGAAAAAAAGGAATTTGCTCGTTTTCTTCTCGTTGATACAGATCAAGAATATCGTACACGTTTGGGAAGTGGGTCATTTAACGTCTTCGCTGGTGTCCGCTGCCATGACAGGCTCGTCTTTGACTCATTCGCCTCATCATCTCACGATACTGATGATGCTGGATTTGTCACAACCGGAAATTTTATGGTGTTCCTTCGAAGAAGCGTTATCCGTAGTTCGAAACGCGATGAAGATGGCTTACGACGATCAAATCATTCAGGAACTTAAGACTCGGCAACTGAATGATCGAAAGAAAACGTTGGAAAAGGAAGTTGATCCTTTTCCGATAAAACTCTATATCGTAGGAGGAAAATACGATAAATTCAAGGTATTTTGTCGGTTTTGCGATGGAAGTATTTTTTCCAACGATCAAATAACACGTTTCGTTCATCTCGCGATAGGATTTCGATCTGAATAAGAAGGAATTAGTTGGGAAGACGTTAAGAGCCGTGGCTCATATCCTAGGGGCAGGCCTTTACTATCACTCCTCGAAAGATAAGACTGTGGCGCGGAAAACCAAAGACTTGTTATCTCATTGTGGATTTGGCACGCAACTTTCGTGAGTTATTTCGAATAGCATAATAATCAACGTGGCTTTTAAATACCGTTGTCACATATTTCTCTGTTCGCGGAATGCTTCAGCGGCGGGAAATGTATAGATTTCGAGAAGCCGTTAGCGGTACCAGCCGGCGCCGATTCATTCTCCTCGATAGATTTGCAATTCCCTCAGGCGAGACCTTCGGCCGTCTTGGATGCCATCAAACAGATTTATATCGCTCGTGTACCGCAAACGTCCAGAAGCGACGATACTATCTCGGAGGATCCGAGCAACGATCCCAACTTTAACGAACCGATTATCGACAGATTGCGGGCTCAGCGAGAAGAGGTAGCGCCTTCATATCTATACACAGTGGGTGTACAAAGTATTCGTATGCCATTCAAAAACGAATAACTTCTTCAAAATTGATCCAACAGCTTGAGGTTTTTTCGAGAAGTTAGAATTTTTTTATCTGTGCCTGTTATAAAAATTGAAAAAATTATTTCGTAAATCTAAGTAAGTTATATACATGTACAAAGTTTCATTGCGATTCATTTAAATCGCAGATTTTTACAAGTTTTGTTATTTTCAATCAATTAGACTTCATGACAACCCTGATCGATTTCGATAAAATCTTGTACATGTATATAATCAGAGTTGTATTGAATTACAAATGAATTACTTGACGGTATTATAATTACAAAGAAATTCAATTATATTGTATTAAATTATTTCGTAATACTGAAAAGTATACTAAAAGGTACACGAATACTGCCGTGCGCCCACTATACATGTGAGAGAACGGACCCTAATCTTTCTCTATCTCTCTTTCTCTCTCGGTTTATTAATTTAACGTGTTTCTCGTCCGTGATATGGTCACAGGAAATTGGTATTCTCCTCCACAACATGCTGGAAGGTCGTACACCTCAAATTCCCATTCCGGATCCGTCATAGATCACGGTTAGATACCGTCATTTCGCTAGATGGATTCATCGCGAATTCTTCTCACGTGCTTGATCCAGCCGAGATTCGAAGAATCTTCCGAGCGGATGGGATCGCCTGATCGAATTTCTACCACATGTCCACGCGTGTATCAAAGCAGTCGTCGATTAAACAAGATTCTCTTTAACAAACGATTGCCCTTTCTATCGTGGAATCCCCTTGTGACTCGAAATCGCTTCAGTCAGAAGTGCCGTGTTACCGCTTGCAATAGCAACACCGATAAGAAGGCCGGTGATAAAGCTTATTTATCGAAAGGCTCGAAGACTTATGTCATACGACACAATCGCTTACGGTTACCGCGCATAGTACGTTCTTTGGCATTCGTGGCTAATGCATAAAATAAATCGCCTTTTTCTTGCGTTAGTTTCTTTCTATAGATCGTAAATTATTTTTAACCATTGCGTAGGGTTCGCGCGGCTCTACTCTGAATCGGATGCGATAATTCTTAATCGATTTTTTGTTACTTTCTAATATCCTCCCAAAAAAGAAAGAAACATTGCAAAGTAATTGTCAGCGAGGTACTGTCTTCTGTTTGTTAACATGGCTTGTCTTGAATGTGTTGGAACACAACAGCCGTAGATTGTAAACTGTTACAGTAATTATGAAACCGATATGGACATACCAGATAAAATTACGACGATATTTCCACACAGCTGTCACAACGATTCACGGAATATCCTATTCCGAAATCGTAAACATTTCTCGTAGGTGTACAGAAAGATAAGCATTGTATTTGTTGACCGCACGAACGACCCACCTGTTTTCCACGTAGACGATTCCCGAAAGAAAATGACGAGATAAACCTTCGAGTGCGCGTCCCAAGGGCAGAGAACCCCTCGAAGGCATAATTGGAGTATCGTGGAAGGATCAGTCTGAGGAGAGGAGAGAAGGGGAGATGTTCTCGCCCCTCGGGTGTTGATAGCCCGGCGGACGCGCAAGCGTTCTGCTCGGCCCTGTTTAAAGGGCAAAAGGTAGCGTCGTCGGCGTCGCGTCGTGTGTGGCGCGCCTCGTGCGGTGGCACCGTGACAGCGACAGCGGATCTCCCTCGTTTCTAGCGTCAGCGGAGCGGTGCGCTGATAAGAGCAGAGCAGAGCAGAGCGGAGCGGTGTCGAGCAGAGCAGAGCGTCGTCAGCGAACGGTGACGCTTGCGCGTTGTTGAGCGTCGCGCTTGCGCTCGAGCCACGGGTCGCTCCCGATACACGGATAGTCGGAGTCGAGCGTTTACGAAAACGAGATCCGGCTGGGGGGTTTTCCGCTTGGTCGCGGGCCTCTCGCTTTCTGGCCTCGGTGTTTCCTCAGTGAAAATGCCGCTGTGATAGAGAGCCACCGCGTGTCCAGTGCTCTCGCCGGGACTAGTCGCGCCGCAATCCAACACCGTAAACTGTCCACGCGAATTTACGCTACGGCACTGTTCCGTCGCGACACGGCTATCTGTTATCACGCTACCTCGCACCTCGCTGTTCTCCTCCTCCTCCTGCATCCCTCCACGCTCTCGACATTCTCTCTCTCTCTCTCTCTCTCTCTTAGTGTTATCCGCGCGCTTTCTCTCCCCTATCCTCGACGCACAGTGATTTCCAAACACGTCCGAACCGAATGTCGGAAGCCAACGATTGATACCGGAAGTCGTGGCGCCGGGACTTTTCGTAATCATCCCTCCAGCGGAGCTGCACCGGCCGCCGGATAAACGCACAGGTGAGTCTCGACAATTTTTCACAGTGTAAATGTACATTCTACTTTGGATTCGTTTTGTGACGCTCGTTATCCGCTCGATAAAAGCCAGGATCACGTTGGAAAACGCGTTCCTGGCCACGACCAACGTCGTACATCGCGGTGATCGCGAAATTGCCCCCTCCTGCGGCCGCTTCTCTCGCGGTTATCGATTCCGGTGTGAACGCGCCCTCCCTGGACAGTTATCCGCTCGTCCGTCTTCTTACGAGCATCTTCGATCGCGGGACACGATCCATTTCTTCCAACGATCAATAATTGTCCGCGCGTGGCTGAATCGGCCCCGTCTCGTGAATCGCCGATTCGCGGAACCACCCTCACCACCGCGTTCCTCGTGAACGCGCGACCCTCTGACCGTCGCTCTCGTCTCCCTGACCGAGCAGAAGGTAACGAGACCACCGCAAGCTAATTATGCGGAACGATCGCTGCCAGTTCGACCGGAAACTAGAATCTATTTCGATGGCCGACGGGACTCGTTTGTGCGTGCAAGTCTGAGATGATCGCCGGCCAACGTGTACCCGTCGTCGATGAATCGTTTAGAAAAAGGTCGTTTTGAAAAAGAACGGATTTTTCATTAGATCGAGCAATCATCTGTTTCCGGCGACACTTCTGACACGTTCTAGCCGATTGCGGAATCGGACACAGGTTTCGTTGACGCGGGTCCTATCTTTCGAACGGTGCCCGTCGTCACGGAATATAATTAGCGGCTCCGACTGTCGAAAAGCGCTTAGCAACGATTTCTTTTTTAAATGAAAGTACGAACGTTTTTTTAATTTTGAAGATCTGTGTGAAACTAGCAGAATCACAAGATATTGTGATCTATCCAATACCATATAGCACGGTTAAATTACATCATCTCTTTTTCTACTTTGTCTACAAAGGGTTAAAGTATTGATACCATGCGAGCACGAGAGGGTTTAATTTAGACACGTCGGCTTGTTTTTCTTAGAATTATCTAGCTTTTAGCATTGGGGGATTGATCGGGCTGGAGGTGGTGCGACGTTCGACGCGTGAAAAGAATTTCAAGTTCCCCGATGTCCGCTTTGTCTGGAGACAATCACCCGCAACGGTATCGTCGAGCAAATCTCTGTTGTCGAAGCAATTAAGCACGGTTCCGGCTGTGTCGCGGCGTTCCTTTGTTGGCTGAAACAGAGGATCGCTTCTCTACTCTCGAATCAGCTTATCTATTTACGACTGGAAGGTTGGAATATATCCTCTCCGGATCCCGTAGCTCGGCGTTCGTTCCGACTCGAGATCCAAATCCCCTTTCGGGGATTCGCGACGTTTCCACCTTCGTTCTCTTCCGACCTTCGAGGAACAACCTTGGTTTCGTATTCTGAAGAGAAGAAGACTGTTCGATCGTGACGTCAGACTTCCCACGCGTATATCCGATCGCCCGGATACGTATTTCATTTTGTAGACCATCGATCGAGCAGGTAAAAGCGACCAACAGGTTTGCACCTGTATACGTGCGGTCACGGAGCCAGAGATATCCGAACGTGTTCGTGTGACCGGGTCTCTCTCGCGCGAACCGGCAATCATGTGCAATAGTTACGTACCTGGTGGAGCCAGGTCGTCGCGTCGGGACGCCAATGCAGCACTCGATCGCCTCGACGCCCAACGGCGCGGCGCATGGCGGCGCCCCGATTCTAAGTGTGTATTCAAATTCTCGCAAATATTCCCGCTCGATCCATTTTCGCTGACGTTATCTTGCGCCACGAGCTTTTTCCACGAACCAAACCGAACCTGCGCCGCGCCGTCACGAAATTTATTGGGCCGCCGTGTAGACCGCCTTCGAGGACTTCTCATCGATTGCTCTTCTTTTTCGCGACGAAATAAGAACGGCGCGCGATGCCACCAATTCTACCTGCTACAACATCACGCTCGTTTTTACAGAATTTTTTACCGTTTCATCATCGCACGAATGACTGCTTCGAGATCTGTGCACAGTATATGCACTACTTCTCTCTCTTTCTCTTAAATTTAGTCTCTCGTATCGAATATATGTACGTTCTCTCCGCGTACTCAGCGTTGTAAAAATGCCGAGTCGGTAAAATTAACCGCGACGAAGAATAAGGGACAAGGGTAGAACGATTTCCTTTCAACGAGAACGGCCGAGATCTTGAATAATGGAAGAACGATCGAACAATACTCTCGTTTGCAGAAACGTAATCCACGTCGCCTCTTTAATCCGCAGTTTATTTATTTTTCTCCGACCGACCTTGTTTATTTAATACGATCGCTCGAGCTGCGTTTCACAGTTCCCGGTTTATTCTATCGGTGAATTTATTACGGCATCGCCTGACGCTATGAACTACGACCGAGGATATACCGGGATTATCCGCGGACGTTCAAAATCGGATATGCGCTTCCAATGATTCTCGATGATTGGATTTTTGGCTGAACGAGCATCAAATTTCATAGGATCGAAAAAAAAAGTACGGCTACCGAACGACGCCCAGTGAGGTACTTGCCCCGAAAATGCGGTCGAAGCTATTCCGATATTTAAACTGTTATTACTTTACTAAAATTTATGCAAATTTAGAAAACATTTGAGCGTTGCTCGAGTAAATTGTATCCGTTTCATATGAATAAAATGAAAAAATCGAGATTTCTATTTTTTGTAGAATCTTTTTAGATTTTGTAAAATCTGTTCTTAAAAATATAAATTGTCTGAATCGACTGCAAGAATAATTAATGATTTTAACAGAGGAGAAGTCGTACATTAACGTCTTCAATTCTTAAAATTTTTCAACAATTTTTAATTTCATTTTCTCAACTTTGCATAAATGCATATATATTATTTTTGAAATGACGATTCACCGTATTTTCGGGCCAAATACCCCGCTATGCGGCGCGACAACGACCGCTCCTACGCTGAAACGAAAGGCGTATATTAATTTGCGAGCGGTTGTGTGGCGAGGGAAAGGAACGGCCAGCAGAATTACGAAAGAAATACTCTCGGAACCTGACCGAAGATGGTAGTGAGGAAGGGCGGTATCCGTGATTATCGTTGCGCATTCGAGCACACGTTAATAAACTGTATCGTGTAATGCACCGTAGAGAACTCTTCGTCTTCGTCTTCGCTTCGTCAGATCGCAAAAGTTAGCGTGAATCGAGCTATGTATACTAGCGATTAGATATGTGGAGCATGACGAGCTATATCCGAAGATCGACGCGGTCGATCAGCGATAATACTCGAGACGCAGTGTTATCGATCAAAATAAAACTTCGGTCGACGATACAATAGTGATATTCCCACGTTGTAGCATGAATACTCGTGTTCATCGCTGGAAATAGTTTTATCTGGATAGAAGTCCTACATTTCACGAAATATACAGTACGATTTAAAAGTCATTGTCCTTCTATACAGCTCCTGATCTGTAGAGTTCAATAGAAAAGTAATCGATACAAATTGCATTTGGAATAGACTGTGGATATTTATGCATTTCTAGCAAAATTTAATAGATGAGATTCAAAATTAATATTCTACTTTTCGCAATAAATGCGGACAATCTTTATTTTGCATAAAGAGGATGAAACAGAAATTTTCATGAAATTTCTAACGTACGCCGTTCGTCGCTGGTTTAATTACCGTGAAACGGGCACGTGTAATAAAGGGAAATCCAGTGTCATCGATCGCTCGATATTTCCAGCGTTGACGCAGAGAAACTAATTTCGGTCGAAAAATCTTTCTGCGACCCGTCCCACGAAGAATCAACGAGCATACACGGATAACGATCATGGTCCTCGCAAATTGAACAGATACCTCGAACCGACTGGAAGGCACGTATCTACGTGCGTGCGCCACGTGGCAACCGGGTCAATTGTGCTCCGTAACGAAGCAAACGCTCGTTATCCTTGGAACAATTCGTCTATTGTCCCGGGGGGTGGAACGGTGGCTCGAAAGCGCGAAACGTGCGCCTGACACTTCGGTGATGATGTATTCCTGTGAGAGCGTAGGACGTTCGCGTGTCGTGAAAAAAAGAGAGAAACACAAAAAAATAATAGCTGGCATCGGCGACAACCGGTTTCGTTAGATAGTAGTGGTCAGGTGACTGCGAGAGACGACGCGACGGCGGCTATACCGCTTTCTTGTGACAACTATTTGCTGGCGATCCGAGAGATATTATTATACCGTTCGCTGTCGAGCCCTTCTTCGTGTTTTTACGAATCCGCTTTTGCATCGTTGCTCGTTTTCCTGGCGACAACATTATCGACCGTTGCGCGCTTAATATCAAATCGTGGTCAAGTTCACTGGTTCGGACGGGAAATTACGCGGAAAATGTTTCTGCAGGTAACCGACCGTACACTGGCATCATTCGCTCCTTCTTCGTCGAATTCTAGTACGTCTGAAAGAACTGTCGGTGAAAGTAGTTTCAATTCATTCGTTTATCTATCGACATCGCAAAGTATATGTATATGTGATGTGAATACGTTATGTAAAGTTGAATGAATATCTTACATTTTCTGAGGAAGTTCAAAATCAATATTAGCGCTGCAGTGTATCGTACGCTTAGAAAAAAATAATAACGTAGGGAGGATAGTATTTTACGTTGAAGATCAGTTGAAACAAGTGTCCTCGATCTGAATCATAATCTGGACATTGCCAATACGAGTTGAATGATAATATGATTAAGGTCTTCACCATCGAACCATTTAACTATAATAATTTAATTATATGTGTAAGTTACTATACTTGAGTTTGTTTCTTTGATCCTATAGTTAAAGTAATTCAATTTAATTATATGTACGAGACTAGAAAAGCGAGGTGTTCTTCCAAGTAGTTTCAATTTCGAAAAAGAGAAGATATTGTTGCGCAAGAGGTTGTTTTCCTCGGTGCACCGCGGTGTAGACGTCGCGCGTCGTTCGTTCGCGACAATCGCGACTCCGAGCGGCTCGTGCCTCGGAATATTAGCTATATTCACCTGGAAATGAAATCAGGATGCAACCTCCGCTCCCGCCGAATACGGTGTACGCCATCGCTCATCGTATCGTCGCGATAGGTGCATTCGAGCGTGTGCTGCGCGATAATTTCAGAGGCACGTTGCCTGCGAGACTGTCCTTACCGTACACGTGACATTTATTATTATGCCATCGTACTTCCTCCGTTAGTGTGTCACACGACACTGGTAGTGGTGGCAAACTGCAATGCAGACGACTGCGGTATCAACGTATCGGACTCTCCGCTACGAAAACTTTGCGGATCGAGTTCCCTCGCGGTGCTCCTACAGAATTCATTCGGATCCCCGCAGGCGGCTCCTCTCGCAACAATCGTCCCGGCAGACCTGCGAAAATCGAACGTTGGATGGAACAAATAAATTTTTACGGTGCAATTATTTAGAGTGACAAAAAAGGCTCGGATTGAAAAGCTAAGAAACGTGAGTTTTCTTTCTCCTTCTTGTCACTCCAAGACTTCTAACCAGGGAGTTCGAGCTTATTCCCGTCCGAGAACCGCAAGATCCCCACCATTCGAACCTTTTTCCACTACCTACAGCCGCAGAGTTAGTGAGTTGGGCGGCTGTTACAATGTATGCGTGTTCTACTACAATGATGAAGTCTACGAGTGAAGGAAGAACCAAAGCGTATGACTCGCGAGCTATAAGTTGGAACTACCTGACGTACAGTAGGATATTCAAGCGTCTTCAAGAGGTGTTTCCACCGTTACAAATGTGTTTAAACGCCAGACTTGGCAGTGCGCTCGCACCTTAAGAAAAGTAATTTGTTACGGATAGGTTTCCGAAGGATATAGGGGTTTCGTCAGGGCCCGGAGGAAACGCAATACCTCGGCAGCTCGATGGCGGCTATAGGTCGTTAGTTTGAACGGCTTCGCTGTCTTCCGTTTTGGAAGCGCACAGGTAGCTACGGCTGCTCAAATTCGACGAAGTAACGGGCTTCTCGAAGGAGCATCGCTCCGGATACGGTGTATAACCGTCCGGCTACGTGTTTACGTTACGAAACGCGTTCTCGCATTGCCGCGTAGCCGTAAGAGCGTGACGAAAACTGATCTACGTGGGTGACGGTCTGCTTTGTCGTCCTCTCGCTCCTTCGCTCCTAAGCAACCTCCAGCAACGACTCACATTGCCTTTCTCGCGTGGTCCGCTGCTAGAAATCAGCATCTGGATCACGAATTTCTTCCAAATTTAACCACGTGCTCCGTTGGCCTCACCGTAAACGTTCGGATTTCAACATCGTCGCTGAAACTATTCGATATTCCGACATTTCATAGTATCTACCAACGGACAAGTAATTTCCTGTAATCTTCGTCGCGATGACGATACAGAATTTCATGAAATACCTCGCTGGTTTCGAGGCTAAACGCAGACGTCGTTAGTCGTTGCCCTAATTCTAGGTTTGCCACCGTTTTCAAAAGGTTTATCAGGCGACGCGACCTATCGGGGCAGTGAAATCTTCGGGCGTAGCTGGCGATGAGGAAAAACCGGGTCGTGCGCTGTTTTGTTATGTGGCAAAAAAGAAAAAAGAAAAGAAATAGGTGAATCGCATAAAAATACTCCGCGAAGTAGCGACCTCCTTGGCTCGAAACCTGCTATTACGCAAATTCTCCTCTTCAACAGGTTCTACTGGCCCCGAGCGTTCCGACGAAAATTCAAGGCGCGATAGTGTGCTCCACTTGCGAGAAAGCTAAATTCGACGGTTTCAAGGTTCGCGGCGCCGAACGTCCGCAGAAGTCCGCTTTAGACCGAGTCACTGTCGGGAAACGTTTGCACGCGGAAGCGCGTATTTGTTTTCGTCGGTAACCGTTTTGCATAATGTCGATTACTTAAGAACAACTGCCTTGTTCCGACGCGGCTCTAGTCCGGCCTAGAATAGATGACTCGTCGTTATTTGCTCGACCAGACGGCGCCCTTTTCGTTAGGGAAATATCATTGGAGGGTCGATCAAACGATTCTATTTTCAACGGATTTTTAAATAGAATTCGTGTTCGTGCGAAAATTTTGGTTTATCGAATATCTCGCGGGTCGCGCCAGCAAGATGCGGGTTCCGCATACAGTTGGTCACGAAACTAGTGGGACACACTATAATTATGAATTCTAAGCTGTGTATTTTGAATAAATATGCAATTATGTACAAAACTGAGTTGAACTATGTTGAATTACAGTATAAACTGCACAATTTTATGCCATCAAAATATTGGGACACTTTATTCGTTCAAGTTATAAAATAAAAATTGTACCTTCCGTATCACTTTTTATCACTTAGTTTTTTGGCATATTACTAATTTTTTTTTGCAAATAATCCTTGCTAATTCTATTCCACTCTTCTTCTATCTTGCTTTCAAATTCTTCTCTGTTTCGAATTGATGTTTTATGAACTCTGCGGTCCAATTAATCGCTGACATTCTCAATGAGATTCATGTCAGGGGATTGGGGAGAGGGCTGCAATACGTCTGGTAGCTTTTTTAAAATTTGTGTCTCTAAAATGTTCTCGATAAACACAATTTTACCTACACTATTGTTAGATATGCAGCATCGTAAACTACTTTATCGGTACCAATAGACACCTATTCCGTTTACACATTGGTTTAAATGAAATGCCGATACCGCGACCGAGCAATCGAGTCAATTCGTTTTTTGTGTTCCAGAGCTGAAAGGGGCTCCGTCGAGCATCGATAGGTTCTCCGCGGCAAACTATATGTTGGAGTTTGCCACTCAAGGCAGCCACATTGATCGGAGGTTACTAGTCGTTCTTTTTTTAATAGTACACCTTGAACACCACGTGTCCTTGGTATCTTCGCGTTACGGTTGATACACAAATAAGTACCCAGCTCTGGAGAAAAAAAAGCTGCTGGACTCATAAATATTTGCAGCGCATTGAGCGTGCACCGCGTCCGTGTTCCTCGTTTCCTTCTCTCGTGTATTTATTTCTCGTGTCTCGTGTCTCCGTCCACAGAAGCCCGTTTATTCATTTAATAATAAAGAATGGAATGAACTCCGGTTCGAATAAGTTACCCGAGGCGAGTTTTACCGTTCGAAGCCGCAGGAACCGTTCCCTTGGAATTCTTTTCAATAACGTTCTATTCTTCGCACAGCAATATACAGTGACTTCCATTAACATTCGGACACAATTTGAACTTTTTTTTTGAGTAGTTAGAACAATTGGGTTGCTACACAACGTGACAAAAATTTTTCGAAAGTTATATTCCTTAAGTTAGCACGTATCACAAAGTTGTAAAATGCATCAAAATTTTCTTTTTACATCCTGTAGTAGACTAATTGCTCTAATTTCCCCCCCCAAAAAAATCAAATCGTATGGTCCAATATTAAAAAAGTTATTTGTTTAAGATTGTCGGACTATTAGTAGAAGTCATATTATATGTATATTGATATTCGTTTTCCTCGCACGATAGATCGTAGACGAACGAAGAAGATCCATACGGTGCTATTTAAAAGCTACAAAAGGAAAGTTAAAGTTCACTTTGTTGGATGGTTGAAAGTCTCATTACGTATTCAGCGTTATTCCTGTTACAATGTATTTGCGTTGCACCGCGAACCAAAATTACGTCTCTCGTCTTGGAACGATCATCAATTTGTTTGTTCAAAATCTCCGATGATGTTGAAATATTCTATGTTCCGATTTATTCGCACGAGAAACAGAATCGCGATGGAGAATGTTCGAGAATTTCGGTCGAGCGAGCAACGAAAGCGAGAATTCGTGGAAAGGGGCGCGCCAATCGATATTCATTTCGCTGTTCGGACCATGATTATACTGCGAAGACAGTCGACTCTCTTCGAGCAGAAAATCAATGAGTATACCGAACAGAGAATCGCGAACGGCGATCGTTTCGCCGATGATCGGAGTTTCGCCGCCAGATGACATTTGGCTTCGAGACGATTTCTCGCGAGAAAAAACGGATCGCGGCACAATAAATATTCTCGGGAATGCTATTTAGATATAACTTACTTGGCGCGGAGGACACCGTGATCACGAAGGCGGTTCCTTCTGGGCGAGGCCTTTCCATTGCACCCTGGTTGGGCTGAACCTTGCGAATACTCCTAATGTGGGTATGTCGAGCGCACAATTTTTGGTAGTCGGGACCTGCGTACGCGCTGTCCCGGATTCTGAAATAGAAACACAGATATTTCACTTCTTCCGAGAACCATTCGCCACCCATAGCACCATCGGACATATTGGACGGAAACAATTGACCATCCATTTCACATCCTCACCTTCATTCGGCTTCTTCTCCGTTCCTCTTCAGCCATTTTTTTAACGTTTTTACTCTTGTTGCACAGCCATTTTCAACTCCATTTTCTTCCAACCGATGAGGTTTTTCATCTTTTCGCCTCTTGGAAGACCATAAATCGCCGTTTAAAATTCTGATCGTAAATAAATTCTTCACACCGGATATCGGTAAAATTTCATTGTATTTTTGAGCCTTTCGAAATGTGTTTTCATGACTTTCTTTTCTGATAAATGCGTGAATGTATACTCTATAATAATTCAATTATTGCATAAATTCAAGTTGTTTTTTTCTTACAACCTCAGAAATAATATTTCCAATAAATCTTACGATGTAATGCAGAGTGACATTAATTCTCAAACCTTTATTCGATATCATCTGTTCCTTTGATCGGTCGAAACTGGAATTAGAACGATTATATATACCCTTTGACGGATTTACCTCCGATAGATTAGTTATTTTTGCCAGCTCGAAGGTAGTTCTCCACCCACGGCTCTGCCTCCGAGTGTTTCGAGTGGTTAGCTTTTAAGATAGTTCTCGGCGTGTATCGGCACTCCAGAAATTTCAAATTTCTTATCAGGATCTGGAGATGAAAGCACCGTGTCCCCTTTTCTCGCGAGTTCGATCGGAAGTGCATATCGTTGTTCAAGAAATTCCTTGCGAGAGTGAACCGTCTCGCAGGCGACGACTGATGACGCCGAAACATATTTGCACACAGTTATCTTATCGGATACCAGATTCGTTATAATTTATTTCCGTGGGATTATTAATTAATGGCGTGAATTTCGATTGTGTATTTAATCGATCAACCCGATACCATTGCACGACTGCGTCATTCGTTCAATATTGTCAATGGGTAAATTATCTCTTTGCTCTCGAATGCTGAATCATTAAAACAGTTTGAATATTATCAAATTCGTCTGCCATCCATAAATTGCTTAAATGTAAAAGAGATTACATAGCATAAAAACGATCTGGGTTGAAAGAAATGTCTTGATTTTCGAATTAAAATTTCTTTGGCTATGGCAATGATTATTTTGCATAAAACTCTGCAGTTTAATAATCGGTGTTGCTTGAGCGACCGTTGTACAAAGTATAAAATGGTTGGCGAAAGAAATTTGATTTAAAATTGACGTAGGAAGCGGCGGCTCTCGCGTATCTTGCGGTTCTGCGGGCTTGCGGTTTCGTCGCCGCACGTCTGCGCGTTTTCCTTGATGCTCTTGAAAAATGTATGGCGACGGAAAACGATAAACAAGACAATCGCATGAAAGAAGAGATAAGTGCGTTTCACCGTTGATTCATACTTTGGGTTGCGCAGCAAGTTACCTGCCGCAATCTGTGGAAGCTTTTTAGCTTCCACGGATAAGTTTGCAGTTAAACAATAGCGAATAAAAATTTGATAATCGTTGCTGAAGGAAACCACGTTTTTGTGCATCTCTCCGGGCGGAAGGTGTCATGAACGTGAAGAACTATGCAGGACGAATTTGTCGTCTCGCGTACCACTTATTTTCCTTTCCTAGCAAGAAGTGCTTTTAGCTCGAGGATCGGGCAACTCTACTCGAGGAAACGTGTCTACCGCAATAATCGGCTGAGACGCGAAAAGATAACGAACACAAAGCCTCCGTGGTTTCATTTAATACATCCTAGCGTATGCGGTTTCACTGTAAATCTCTATTAACACTACCTATACTATGGTATACAGGGTGGTCTACCTAAATGGCGCCACCTAAATATCTCCTTTATTCTTGATGACATAACAAATGTCTTGAATGCAATGTAAATTTTTGTTTTCCGGAGTTTACAGACATTAAAAC
Organism: Lasioglossum zephyrum; assembly: GCA_028455615.1. Classification (NCBI taxonomy): domain Eukaryota; kingdom Metazoa; phylum Arthropoda; class Insecta; order Hymenoptera; family Halictidae; genus Lasioglossum; species Lasioglossum zephyrum. The sequence goes on from CM052331.1 coordinate 4,440,289, forward strand.
TCTGACTTCTAACATTGAAATTATTATAGACATGATATTCATTTCCACCGATATCACTGACGTGACCGGCTTATTTATCACAAATAATATTCATAGCTAAATATGATATTTAATATAATACGGTAGATTATAATATACTGGGATATAATATAATACATTGTACGTTTGTATTCTACTGCGAATACATACATATGCAGCCGGCATTATCACAATGGATCATAAGGTATATCTTCCAATCATTTTTATACATGTTCAACGTAATAAAAATAGCATTAAAACACAGCGTAACAAAAAGATACATAGAAAATAATTCTAACAATTTTTACACAAAATTACAAACCTGTGACATAGATCACAATTAGCATATACCGCAGATTTGCATTCGAATGCAAAATCTGTATGAGCTATTCTCATAGCAAACATAAATTGTGGCGTTTTTAATTGTCATCATCATCCTCTTCAGATTCATCACAATCGTCTTCATTGTCGTCGTCTTCGTCATCATCATCGTCATCACAACCGTCATCACTTGGTTCAGTAGTTGTCTCCTGATCTGGATCTGTAGTTTCTGTAGAAAATACACACATTATCAAATAATAATCAAAGTTGCGTAGAGACTATAGCATATATTACTATGGGACACGTACCTGAACAAGGTGGCTCAGATGAGTCCGTCGATGGATCAGTACTACTGCTTACGGGTGTACTATCAGAACTCTCCGTAGTTGTAGAAGATATTGGTGATGTAGATTCGGTCTGAATTGACGGGGTTTGAGTACTAATGCTAGAGGTGTAATTTTCAGTGCTTCCTGTAGCGGTCACTGTTGCCAAACTTGGGGTAGATTCAGTTGCATCCGTAGGTGGTTGCGAGCTAGAGCTTGATGATGGAACTTCTGAACTTCCAGTAGAAGATGTTGACGAAGTCGTTGAAGTTCCCTCGGTAGGATCAGATGTTGTTTGACTGATAGGAGATGAGGTTGGATCTTCCGTTGTTCTAGTGACAGATACAGATGTTTCGGTGGATATAGAAGACGACTGAGAACTGGGACTTGTCGTTGGATCCTCCGTGCATTCTGTAGTGCTACTCCCAGTAGTAGACTGCGACGTTGTCTCAGTCGGAGCTGTCGATGACTGTGTGCTTGTACTTGTTGGGCCTGTGGTAGATTCAGTTGTCGATGGGGTCGAAGTCTCAGTAGGAGTAGTCCATGACTGTGTGCTGGTACTTGTTGGGCCTACCGTTGTTTCAGTGGTTGACGGGGTCGTCGTCTCAGTAGGAGCAGTCGATGACTGAGTGCTTGTAGTTGTTGG